>JBCAUJ010000020.1:5808845-5843693 GCA_038406275.1 Cataglyphis albicans
ATTTTGTAATTTTTATCAATCATATATATATATATATATATATATATATATATATATATATATATATATATGTATGTATATATGTATGTATTGCACGCAACTTCTTTTTAACGAATCTCATAGTATAAGTTTGTCATTTTATCGAGACTTGTTCTTCCGAAAATTCTGATTAAAAAAAAAATAAACGAACTGATTGACATGAACCCTCGACCGCCACTATCGACTACCAGTCATGGATTTGCGAGGAAGATTATAGATATTCGGTAAAATTATGTTTTAAGAAAACCAACGAGATTTATAATAATATCCTTTTATCTTTGCGTTCACGCTCGTTTATTATAATATAGAGGTGAAAATCACGTATTTTGCGCTTAGATTTAAAGACTCGCACATGATTCGACGCTTTAAAAAAATTATTACTTACACAAATGAATGAAGTTGAAGTTGTTGGCAATGTTAAAATCAAATCACGTTAGATAAGCATTATGCAAAAAATTTACGCGAATTGATGAATCGTGTGCGGGCCATTTAATATTCAAATGAAAGTTACGTTAATATATATGCAATATAAATATATATACATACCTTCATATATATATTATAAATATAGGAATTATATATTAAGAGAGAAATGTGTGTGCGAAACACAATTGTTAGATTATTATGCGGCGATGTGATCCGATCAATCGGCGATCGAAGCAATCAATGTCGATACGATTCGATATTCAAACACAATGTACAATCGAATATTCGTAATTCGAATATCTCGAATGGTACTACTCGTGTAATTTTCATTGTTACGCCTACTGTAGAATTTACGGGATTATATAGTTGGCCAACTGAATATACTCGCAAAGTCAGATGCAGAAAGCGACGTAATATCAAAAATTTCTTTTTAAGTTTTTATGCGCATTAAATTATTTGTAGAGTCTATTTCTTTCTATTTCAAGATTATTTCACAATATTATCGGGATATTTCAACATTCGGATATTCGAATGTATAACATCTTAAAAATATTTCTTTGATCGCGAAAGAAATTAAAGGGAGTGTTTTTCATGTGTCCCATGAAATATCTTCTCGCATTGTCATCCTCTGTCGTTGTCTCCTCTTCATTACGGTCTAATTCATTAAGGTGTACAGATTTAAAGGAGAAATTTAAAGGGATTGTAGGAATTTAATAGTAGACCTTCTCTATTGTGAACCAATTTCCCTGCCTTCCAAAAAAAGAAAAAAAAAAAAAAAAAAAGAACAGTCGGCGAGTGGAAAAGAGTAATTACCTGCAAAGAACGAGCCGAATGTATCGTATAATATTCGTAGATTTTGATTTTTCATTTTTTTATAATTATCGAGATTATATTTATTGCTCGTGTACGCAAGAGTTGTGCCGTGGCTGTTGTTGGCTCCTGACCGTCGTGGCTTTAAAGTCGAATTAGAATTAATGGACGTGCATTGATCTTGATCTCCAGCTGAGTTTGGCTGTTATTTCTCTTGGCGTTCATCTCGAATATTGTTACGGATTTTTTTTGTTCTAACTATATACATTGTTCGAATATACTTATTTTTTTTTATTACAAATTCATCCTTTGATCCTTCAAATTCCGAGCTTCAAAAAGTTTTAGAAAAGCTTTAAGACAAATTTAAGAAAGTTTGAAAATCGCATTTCTTATTATGCGAAAGTAATTTTTAGACTCCTGCAGAACGTATATTTATTTACATTTTTCTTTCTCTGCCAAGTATGATTTTAACGATTCTTATCATATTCATAAATGTTCTTTCTTCCTTTCAGAGTGAAAAGAAAATTACCGATTTATTTTGTATCTGTTTGATTCTCTCGATTCTTTCGTTAGTCCGACGATTGCCTCCATTTATTCAAATATATTCGATAGTGTCGCTTCGTTTTATGTAATTGTCAAAGTTACTGCGAACGTTGATTTAATGCGATTAGTGTTGTAACATGAAAGTACAAGCAACTATATTAAAGGGGCCACAATCTCTATTCAAGAAATGCGTCCTATGTTTGCTGTTTATTGAATGAACTTTTCCAAAGTTATGTTCCTGAAAAATGTATCTCCATACGAACATAACAATTAAATATACGATAAAGGATCGAAATGGTATGATGAATAAAGCGATAGAAATGTTTAGATAGTGTTTCATTATATGACATATTTACAAATAACTTACTCATAAAAGTGTAGTATCAAGATAAATTAATAGTATTATTTGATATATTTCTTTCATAGCGTTATAATTTAAGCCACATCTGGCTGATCTATCCAAGTGCGTGTAACTTGACATTTGTCTAGTTACGCATACATGTGTTTATTTGACTATGAAATTTGCTAATATATGAAATAATGAACGTTTCATAATTCAAGAAGCAATTAATACACAAAATATTTGATTAGATATACAGATACAACAATGGATATTGATGTTATTCGAGTATTTTCTGTGATAATGTATCGTCTCGTAGGCGAAATCCGCGTGTAAATTATCAACATACCTAGATTTAGACAATAAGCCACGTTGGCTTGTATAATCTCATTTGTATTTGTCGTTTCATTCAATGTTAGATACAATCGTCTACTCTGAATTTCACATTTATGTATAAAAACGAAAATATATATAGAGATAAAATTGAGTCACGTTTAACTTTAAATGCACACTAAGAATGCGAGCTTTTATATAACGATATTAGAATCAACTTAATTCGCCGAATTGCTAGTCCTATCAGTTTTATCAATTGCGCGACGCTTAAGGGGATTAATCAATGAGAATTAATTGAACATCAAATTGCTATAAGTATAAATATTGAATTGCTATTAAGTATAAATATCGTCAAATAAATAAAAAAAAAAAAACGATATATATATGTCTAATAGAAAATATATTTGTTCGTAAAATATTTTTTGAAATATCTTGCATATGTAAATAGTTTATTTGTAATTTCCTTTTATCTATTGTTTTATCCTTAATTTTAAATATTACATTACTGAATGAACCAATCGTGACGTATCATTAAAAAGATGAAAGTCAAAATAAAATAAAATAGATATACTTTGGCTTCTCTATTTTTGATAAGTGACCCACAGCGTTCTCGTTTTGAAAATAATTTTTGAAAGCTTAACGCGCTATTGAGAATCGATATAATATTATCCACTGAAATCAAATGAGAACATGTGTCGACGAAACTTTCACCTTAAACGTATCGAATTTGGCACATTCTCGTTTATCGATATCTATAATCAGTTCTTTCGAGTAAAAAAAGCCGTAGATGGCAATCTTCAAAATTAGGATATATATATATGTATGGATTAGAGATGAGCATTACCTATCTAACGAAATAAGAGCATAATGATATCGAAAGGTCTTTGGAAATGTTATAGCATCAAAGTTTACTCACACCGCAAGTTTGTGTGTAATAGACAAAAAGATCTATATCCGTAAACAGAACTGTATATACAAATAATATTAAAAAAATGTAAACGGCCATATTGAATAGCAACACGGACATTATAATTTGCAGCGCTCGCTTGTATCTTATTTAAATCACACCTGCTGATGATCGACTCAAAAATGCCGAATATTTGACAGCAATATCGAATTCACCGCAGACACCAAAAAATGCTTTTCGATAAAGTGGAAAATAATAATCAAGAACTAAATGCGACTTGACATCTGCATTACGCGTCGCGCTAATCCTAAATAAAACTCGGAAGACCGCATTTACGTGGATTCGAATATATCGATTAGTTATAAGTATACGAGCTTTTTGTCAATCAATGGTAACAGCGAGTTTTTTACGCATATATGTGCAATATTTATATATTCAAATGCACGAAAAATATGATCACAAAAATTTTCATGAAAATATATTCTAAAATTCAAAAATGGCTGTATAAAAATTTCGCTATATAAAAGCTGGAAAATAATCTATAGCAACCACACGCAGATAACGTTGAATTACATTAAATATTTTATTACGATATATATGCAACGTAGGCCTAAATATTGAAAGAATAATCATTTACTCGTATAAGAAAAAAGAAACTTTTTTATATGCTACTTATACTTGGTATTGCTAATTATACTTGACATATAGAGAGCGTTTACCATTTGCTGCATTGTACGATGCAGAATAATCGGAATTTCTCTGTGTGTGTGTGTATAATGGATGAACAAGAGAAAATAATATATTTCCATTTGAATGCAAACCGAACATTGTACCGAGATCGTACGCTACTTCTCAGACAAATATCAATTCTCTTAAATATTAATTGACTAGTATTAAAAGATGGATATCGAACATACATACATTATTCCTCTAATTTTCTATTTTCGAATCTATCAGATTTTATACTCTGTGTGATCCGCTTATTTCTTGAGTATTCTAGTTCAACCTTTCGAGAATCTTGTAACAACTGAATAATACTGTTCCAAAATCTTTTGTTTCCATCTTATCCGCAGTGGACGAAGAATACGTACTTTAATACATTTTATTCAGAATTCATATTCATATGATAATTAGATTTTCGATAGACGCTTCGATCGAGCGGCCGATTTGTCGCTTAGAATGGCCTCCACGTCTCTCTCGAGTATCTGCTCCCTGTCGTTGAGCTGGAAACGATACGCCGGTTCGTTCACCAGCACGCTCTCTTCGGCGGTGTTTCGCGCGTCCTCCGGTGCGAGGAAGAACCTCGCGCGGCCCTCACACTTGCGCCGATAATCGGGATTGTCCGGCATTGGGCGATGACAGGAGTCGCAGACGGTGTCGGTGCGCGAGGTACACGGATGTGCCTCGTATAAACCCGGGCCGCATCTGGCGCAGTTCCAGCAGGGCTGAGTGCCGTGATGCGGGCTGTACGTGCCAGCGGGACACTTTCCGCACACGGTGTCGCGGCCGCGGGCGCAGCGGCTAATCACGCCCCAGCCTGGACCGCATCTGCTGCAGTGCGAGCCGTCCCGGTGGTGCCTGATGTGAGGCTTGCCTTCACCCGTCTGGAATCGTACAGAGCGGCAGATGGTTAGTATAGTAGCCTCGGGTCTGAATCGACAACAGACGTCGACAAGGCTCGTCGAAGATGTAGTCGTTGTAATCTTTTAGATCAGATTTCAGAAGCGAAAATTATTTGTACAATCGATCCCGGACGATTTTCTAAATAATATTGGCGAGTTAATTAAAGCTGCATTATATATGCATCCAGATTGATAAATAAATTCTACAAGTAATGTGCTTACATATCATTGTAAAAAACTATTTTACGTTATATTTTGTTTCTTTTATGAAAAAGAAATATTTTTGTCTAAGATCGATTAGCCTTAAGATATATTTTTGTAAAATTTATTTAATATTTTTAATTTGGAAATTATTTGAGAAATCAGAATTTCTAAAATTACAGCGTGAACCTATAATTATTAGCCACACAATTAAAAATTTTAATTTGAAATATCTTCTTAGATATCTCAGGAAGCGAAAAGTCACGATACAAAATCAAGAGTTGAATGATCGGTCCATAAAATTTCATAATTATTTCTTAATTGCATATAATTAATAGGGATTACTACCGACAGATAACCAATGGCCATCCAACGCGCAGTCAACTTATTCTTTTATTAAACGATCTTATTAATCTAATTCTATATAGTTACTTTATTTTTTGATATATAAAATACATATATCTGTAAAGGTACGAACAACGCGTATCTATTTTTTCTGCAATTACGTATATTGTGTAATGTCAAACGGATTATACCATGGATGGACTTTGGAGGAATTGTGCTTTGACCATTATCTTTTTTCGCTTCTAATCAGACTTGAAATGCAGGTTTGACTGTCCAACAACAGGTGCACAGAAGAAGACGGCCTGCGGCCACCTGACTGTGAGAGAACACCTTGCGCCTTTCTTCCGCCTACTTTGGCAAGATCGAGACGCGATATATGAACCCCCATACTCTCTCACGCATAAAATGCTGCTCTTAATACGTTAGGATAAATCCCGCTATACTTTCGCTGATTAATTTTCCCGAAAAAAAAATAACATCCATTGACTTGTGCGGATCTATAAATTTTTTCCATTTAAAACTGTTTCTATCTATTGAATAATACTATTAAAATGTTTTTTATATATGTTTAATCCACATAGCAGTCAGATATTATCATTTATTTTTTCTCTGGCACATTTAATATTAAAACACGCGAGAAGATTTCACAATCCATTTAGTTCTCGAATTTCTTTTATTTTAGAGAGAATTTATTGATCTGATTAGACGATAAACTTAGAAAACGAATAATAAAATTTTGATTTCAAACTCATATTATCTCTGTATCCGACGCTTCAAAAGAGGTAAAGATTGCAGCTAAATTTTTAAAAGGATTTTTTTCGTTTAAAAAAATATTTTTCTATAACTATATATATTAGAGACACGGGTGCATTGTCACTCGTTCGCAAAAGCGACAGGTAAAAATAAGTAAAATAAAAGGGCCGAGAGAAACGATCCCTTTCTAGAAGCAGCTGTTGGCAGCTGCTTCGTGCGGCACGTGCCGACAGTCATCACGTATCATGCGAATCATTAGCACCAGACTTTAATTCAAAACCTTTCACCTTGTCCTCCTTCCATATACATGCCATCGGCATACATCATCAAGCTTCCTATTACATAGAGTATAATCTTTAATCTTAATTTTACGTACATCCTTTGACTTGCACTGATTCGGTTTACGAATCTGCAATTTTACAAAAAAAATAATTTTATCAAGAAATATTTTTTTCTTGTATTGTGAAACTTTTGTTTTCTCTCGTCCAAATTAAAAATATTGTCAATTTCTTACGTATTTATGCATGATTAATAATGCAAAGTTGTTCTTTGAGAAAATAAGCATTATTTTCCCAATAAAAGGCCCATCGATAAAATGCCCGTCACCTCATCTTAGACGTAACACGAGCCGTCACGTTTACATGTAAGGATGCCTGCTGTCAATTTACAGTTGTGGCAAACCTAATTAGTTAAGGATTGCGACCCTTCAAAGCCGATAATCACTTTATTAAGTTAGCAAATTGAATAATAATGAGATAATGAACATCAAGCTGTCAACAAATTAATCATTGGAAATATAAAAGAAAACATAAAAATGAATATAAATGAAGAATCTTGTTTTATACTTTAGCTCAATAATAGAACTTTAATACATGGAAAGTTGTATTCACAGTACCGAAGTGAGTTATGAAGCGAGCAACTATATTTGACGTTAAATTTGCGGCGAAAATACTTCGAGAATAGCATCAACGAGGCAAAGAATATCGATCTCCGAAGCTTCCTCGAGGTAATTGCTCAAAGTGGGAGGCACGTCACATTCTTCGACGAAGATATATACCCTCGAACGTCTCGCAGCAATCGTGAAGACGCGATTTTGCCTGGACAAGATTTATCGATCGGAAAAAAGTTCGTTCGCCGAAACCGCAGAATATTCTTGTGTTCGGGACGAGGCGTCGCTTTCGAAATGTCATCATCACGCTCGAACGATACAAAAGAAAAAGAGAGAGAAAAACAGGATTTGCATCATGTTAAGAATATCTTTGGAAGTTAAGAATTGCCTTTGGCGATTTCCAATCTTTCGCTCGTCGATTTTCTGCTAGTACATTATAAATCAACAATTAACACATCACTCAATAAGTCCCCGGTCTGACACATATATGGCAACAGACAGTTGACAGACCCACGTGATTTCTAAAAAAAAATTTGTTTTTCTTAGTTAGACCGGAGACTTATTGAGTGATGCGTTATGCATCGTAGAGAAATGGGAAGCTCATAAAAAATGTGTGTCGGTACTAGAATTTTTGGAGCGTTAGACGAAAATAAACGAGAAAGAAAAATAATGAAGAATTCGCTTCCCTGATGTATAACACAAAGATATTTTTCGCGATGCATCGATTTAATTTGATGAAAAATCGAACCGCGATGTCGACAAACGATCCGTAACGATGATGACGGAAGTAATGTTGCGCTCACACTGTGACGAGTATGAATAGAAACTTCCGGAATGGAAGAACGAAACGGAAACGGTAATTGTTGTCCCTTTTGTGTCCCACTTTTGTTTTCCTTTTTTTTTCATAGACACATTTGATGCCGATAAATTTTAACGCTGACCAATGAATGCACGTGCGACGCGATATAAAACTCGCATGATTTAATGAACAATTAAATATTGATCTTCTTTGATCCGATCACGGCATATTTGCAAAATATTTTTTTAAAAATTTCATTTAATTAATCAGTAACAAAAATAATAAAATCATCAATGTCCGAAAACAACTTTGAAAATCGTTTTCGCTAAATTTGTAAGTAATTGTAGTGCTCTGTTGCGTTTCTTCGACTCTGAGGATAATTAGTAACAAAAACTTTTTTTTTTAATATGAAAAGGCTCGCGTACATATTATATAGATATGTATATAGCATCGCGTCAGGGTTGGATTTTTATCCTCGTCAGCTTACCTGAGGGAACGTGGCCCACTTCCATTTGTCACCGGAAGAGGCGGATACCTTGCGCACGAGAGAAAAATTGCTGTAATTTCGAAGCCGAACGGAGACACGTTCCAAACGTTATTATAGGATAAGATATTTCATTTAAACCCGTCGTCGATGCGCTTACTCTACGATAGATTGAATCTTTTCGATTTCTACTCTGCCAATATTAAACATGAAATATTTATTAAGTTAGCCTTAAATATCGCTTTTTCAATTTTCTAACATTATATAAAAGATAAAACTATATATCAAAGATTAGAAAATAGCAATAATTAGATGTGTGTATAAAATATACAATAATAAATTTTTAAATATATATTATATGATATATAATAAGTATACACAATGAAGAATGAAAAATTGAGGATACGTAATATTTTGCAAATATTCTATTTTATATTTATAATTCTCTTTTATACGTTTGCTACTTTCTTGTGTTATTTCCGACAGGAAGCTTTCAGCGAACAAACCGCAAGGTCTCGAGATATTCGGAGGAGGGTACCGCCAAAGTTGCAACAGGCAGCAACCCGCGGAGTCACGCCACACTGAGTTCTCCCCTTTAGTATGTATGTGTGCCTGACTTCCTCGGTCGAGCATGCCGGTTCTGCTTCCCGGAGGAAGACACCGGGGTTACCCTAGGGTTAACAGAGTCGCAGCTGCCTCGAGAACTGCGATAATTATCTTTGACCACTACGCACCCTATTGTTCCACGAACACCCTGCTCTCTGCCTATATATTCCGTGGATCGACGAAGGCTACCGGCGCACCTGGATGAGGGAGAGGTAAGAACTTACTCTTGTAACTGTTTCGATATTACGAATAAAGTGCACATAAGATCTATGCTTACTATTAAAATAAAAATAGACCAAAAAATGATAAACTCAAAGCTATCGAAAGTAAAATGTTGCATAAGAAAATGGATAATAGTTAAAAGACGCGATTATACGAATATAATTATGTTAATTGCGTTCGTTATTCGGCGAACAAATGTCTCACATTCATTCAAACGTAATTGGCAGTATCGCGACAATTGTACCGCGAAGGAAATCGTAACTTCTCGAATTCTCTTATAATGCTAATGAGATCCGGTACCCTCCGAGACCTCACCAATCACCCGCGTAAACAAGGTACCTTTCAGCTAGTTTGCAGCGAAAGCATTCGGACTGACAAGTCTTCCATGTCAATAATTCACAACAATACGAAAACACACGTATGAAACTCTATCTAGAATTCTACATCCTTTCTCTGAAATTCCGCATCTCTACAATCGAGCATGTGTGTGTTCTGTCCCTCCTTCCTTCATCTTTCCTTTATTGTCTCATCTCGCGCAATTCGACTTGCAACGCAATACACATCACACTCCCCTTCATGAAACCGTGTGTACATTACAAAGTACCGTTTCGTAAACACATACTTTTTTTTATGTTCTCACCTGTTAGACTGTGGCCACGACGCGTCGATACCATAATTTGCCGACATACGCAAACTGCCGATACGTGTAGCGTATCGTATTCGAGATAATTGTACGTGTGGTGTTACGTTGTAACTACGCTGTTTATCCTTGCGTTTGCGATATATCCTTATGGGTGTATGAGTGTACGCGTACACGACCCTCTGTTTCCTATAATGTACACGTGAACGTTCCTTGCGAGGATGTAGAAGAGCGCGAGTCAGGCTCGACGAAGAGCATCGCGAAAATCGCAACGCCAGCGGAACCGCCGGGTTCCCATGGCATACTAATGAGCCTCATAAAGTACGACGTACCCCAGTGAACCGAATAACCCGCCGACTAACATGCCAGACGAATGCGTGTTAATATAATGCGGTATGGGCCTCCAACACAAACACAAGTTGCAAACGACATGTGCACTCTGCTCGTGCTTTGTACTCGTGCGTTCAACTCTTTGAATACGCATGCCGACTGTTTTACAATCTGATGCAAAATATATAACAAGATACATACATTCACATTTTAATTAGAAAAGGCAATGTTATATAGATACGGGATATATATAATTTGATCAAATGTCAAATAAAATTTAAATGATCAATCTTTATAAATTCCATTAAAAAAAAAAAAAAAAAAAAATAATATTACTCCAATTTTTATTACTTAAATAAAATTTCTATATCTAATAATATTTTTTTTTATAATTCATAAGATTCAAAATTTGATAGTTCAGAATTTATATAAAAAAGAAAAATTTTTTTTAAATTTAATTTTTTACAAAATGTTTAATTCTATTTTAATGTAAAACATTTTTGTTTCTTTCACAAGCATAAGTAAAGATAAAATAATAAAATATGTAACTTTGATAATCATAGTTCTCGATTGCTATAAATCATATTTTGTTCATATATATCTAATCTATCTGTTTTAACATCTTTGATATTTCCGCTCAATCCTAGTGCAAGAGGTTCTCCCTTCGCATGTGAGAACCGATCTTATCTCGGCGATATTTCAAGATGAATCGGGTAATAATAATAATTATCATCATAATCAGCGTTCGAAATTCTGCATTCTCTGACAATTGTTATCTCGAACGCTCTTCTTCATCTTTGCGTTATTAATCGTGCTTTCGCGAAATTATTTAGCCGCTAATTACTTTTGTACTTCGTTTAATAATAATTCTATTTCGATAAACATAACTCTCTGTCAAACGTACACTATATCCGAGAACTTTCGTTTCTGAATGTCAATTCGATGAGATCGGATGACCTCCAATTTTTTTATAGATACATGTGGAAGTTAAACATATTTTCATTGTTAATAATAATTATTTATTTACTTCTGTTTGTGAATTTTTATTTAGAAATTCTTGTTTTACATTAATAATTAAAAAAAATCAAAACAAATGTGAAAGTAAATCGAAAAAAACTATGTGCACACATACCTTAATAAATACAGCCAACAAACACGCAATAATAGCAATTGTCAGCACCACGCATCGACCGTGAGTCGATTTTCGGCGATTATTCATTATTCTTAAAACTATTTATTTTTCCGTCAAATTTTTTCACTTCGATTACAATCACTTTTCTTCTCTTAAAAATTACGTATTCATAATTTTTATCGCATCGACATGTTAAACTCTGACAATGATTTTGCACTCTATAATTTTAACTCGAAAATGTATTAAAAGTGAAATAATGTCTGCAACGTTTCGAATGAATGTATCGTGGCGAATGTGGAATTAATTTTGCGGCACTTAAAAAATCGAAATAAAATATTTCCGAACAATCGAATAACACGACTTGCTGATCCGATCACCAATGTTACTTCAACGAAGGTTCAACGTGAATTGAAAGGAATGCATCCGTGCAGCTGTTACTGTTGAACACGCGCTCGGTCACGTGGCTCCTCGTATCCCTCTCTCGCATTTACGATCCGCTCTGATCAAGCGCACAAACATTTGAATCTCTTTGTAGGTGAACTACATAATGTTCGCAAACTAGATTTATTTGAAGCCTTATCTTATGATATTGAACAATTTGAATGTGAATTTTTTTATATATTTTTATGGAAATTATTTTATAGCGATATTAAAAAGCATCTTACTTTTTCATAATATTACAGATAAAGCTTTAAAAATTTGATATTCATATTTTATAATGTTAAAACGAAAATAAAGAAAAACTTATACGAAAGTGGTAATTTTGTGATAATATTACTCGTTCGATTTTTGTCAGACTTAATAGTTATCTCAGCTGCGGCACAGCTGAACGCATCGTCGTATATATTACCTACACCGTTGCATATTCCGACGAGCAGCTTCTGTGAAACAGGTGCTCGTTTCTTCACAACGCGACAGCAGGCATTCAGGATTGGTCGAAAAAATTTGATTCATGTATAAAAGATAATTATAAACACGCAGACTGAAAAATAACTTTAACGAAGACAAAGCATACAATAATATGCAAAAATAGAATTACGGTATAATATTCGGCATATCGCATAAAGCACATTTTAGAAAATAAATAAAATTATACTCAACATATCAGTTTTAAATGCATTAAACTTTTTATGTCGGTGCGATATAATGAGAGAATATTATGAATATCTAATAGAATAATAAAATAATTGTCCGAGATTCTCTTTCTCTCTTGTTCGAATAACATACACACACGCTTCTTTCACAATATAACTGAGAAATAACGATACAGGATTACGAAATATTAATTTAGGCTTTGATTCTACCTTCTGTAGAACGAAATATTTCTCATGCCTAAATAACGCCTCGTCTGCACCCATGAGTATTATGGTTCCCATTACATCGTATTGTATCAATCACTTATTATACGAGCAATTTTCTCGTTGCTCGATAACGCGTCGACGAGCACTAATATGGAAGATGAGAATGATTCATTATGTCGGGTTTCGAGATTTTTTAGCTAAGATATTAGAATCGAGAATGATCGAATCTAATTGGAGAAGGAACATCTGAACTGATTCGATCATCTAAACCTATTCATGATTTCTACAGAAATATGCACTCTAATGATGTTGATGTAAAGGCACAACTCCAATTTTCAGCTTTAAATATTTTTTTTTTTGCTGTCTTTTAACGAAGCAAAAACATATGCGAGCACTCTACATATCAATAATGCATAACAATAATATAATCTTTATGATTAGATTACACGAATCAGTGTAATATGAATTGTTTTTGAACCCACAACGTGTTGATTTCTCGTCTAAATCTTTCTGTTATGTGTACTTTATAATTTACTATAAAAATCGAGAAAAGAGAAGCCATTCTAACTTTTCTTGAATACGAGAAAGATCTTTTCATAGCTTTTCACGTACAAAAATCGGGTTTAGTACACGGGTTCATTATTCTTGGCAACGCGTTTCCGATGTGAATAGCAAGGATTTTTCCATGTAGTTTTCATGGTAAGTGAATTCTCCTATATAAAATGTCTTGACATTGCTGTTAAAGATGCTTTCATTGCAAATATTTTAATGAATTTGAAATGGAGAGAGAGAGAGAGAAATCCTTTTTATCACAATTATTTTACACTTAATATTTCATACGCTAAAATAATGCCGAGATAATTAATTTTATAGAAAAAGATGGCATATTTTATATATGGAATAATTTAAAGCACTTACAAAAAACTCTCAATGATCTTTAAAGTAATACAATTATATGAATGCTGACATATATAGAAAAATACAGAAAAGAATTACGTGTCGCAATTTTTTCGAATAAATTTCCGCTTTTTATTCCGATAAAGATATTTTAAAGAAACATGTTGTAGGAATTATCTTAATCTTGAAATTCAAAAATTAATGATATGTTCTAGAGAATGACTCCTTTTGAACTATCATTTCTCTCGATGAATAAAACATGTAGAAATAAAAACAGAATTTGTCTTTAATATAATATCTCTCTCTAGAGCGGAGTTTTAACAGAAAAATTTCCGCAACAAATAATATTTTCATATCTCAAACATATGGATACGAATAGTAATGCAGAAGTGATTTTTCGCAATATAATATTTACATCCGCTTACTTTTTCGATTGTCATAACAATATACAAAACAGATCCCTGCTCTGACAGATCCCTATAATATCATCCTGTCGATAATCCAGTTTCGCTGCAATGAATGAACATTTATACTATATACCATATTTTTACGCGCATCAGCTGATCAGACGCATTACGGGTAGCGTATAGCGTATATTGAAAGAGCTTGCAAGATGGTGAAATTTCATTTTTGTTTCACGGATCTAAGTGATTTGCTTATTCACGTGTGAAGTGCGCACGCTTAGACGAAACGTTGGATATTGAATGGATCGATGCAAAACTTAACATAATAACCGTGCAGCTTGAAATACGAGTTGCATGTTAGTCGGTACGTGAAATGCACCTGTTCTGGTGCATTTTTTCGTGCTTCAATATCCTAAAAAACAGTGATAAAAAAAAAAAAACACGAGCGATTTTTCGCGATTTGGAATGCATTTCTTATCATAGCATTGTAAGAATATTTTGTTCGCCGGTGAAAACACTGTCTGGATGTGATGTGAGTATCCAATTCCTTATTTTGCTTTTAAGTGAAAAAATATAACGAAGAAAAATTCACACCCAGTCTCATGCAAACGAAACGAAATTGTGTTTCGTGAAAGATTCTTCTAGTGAAAGATATAAATAGATGATAATATATATAGTATATATATAGCTATATTATTTATTATGCAGAGTTAATTGCGTCAATCCTATCACAACATGTTTTTTCTCCAATTTTTCCTCCAATTGCGTGCATGCGTAAGATATTTCTATAAATTGTAAGATTTTAAGATGTGTAAGAATATTGCGCCCGAATGGGAACACATGACAAGATGTTCCATCAAACTTTTTTATCTTTCCATGTATATACCTTGTAAAACATAGATATTAATTGCTTTTGACTTATTAGATCTTAACATATCGCGTTTATATACATCTCAGTTATTCATGCTTCAGTTAAAAAATTTTCTATTTTTATATGACGTCCTCCTCATTTCAATGACTCACTGTCAGTAAGACTCACCCATGACAATTAAAAAATTGCAAATATGTGCGCATGTATGTCATATATATCTTTCTTACAAAACCGCAATGTGTTAAAAATTTTTAATTATATTCATATTCAATATCGTGTAGATTTAGATATATCTCATTTACGTGAGTCAAATATAAATTTAGAAAAAATGTTTTGGAAAAAATCCGGATAAAAGTTTTTAATTGATTTGCTCATTGATTATATAATCGGTTATATTCATTATTATTCCGCAATAAGTTTCTTTAGCACAGAGTAAAGTTTTCATTGGAAAAATGCAGTTTCATCCTAAGAGGGAGAAAAGAAGTAGGAGTAATTGCAGAGTTGGAAGCATCGTTTCCAAATAGTTTATTGAAAGGTTGTGTGCGATAAAGATTATTATATTCTCTCATATAATAATGGGTATTAATAATACATTAAAAAATTCGGCTATTCTCAATTCTGGGGACAAAACAACGATAGTTCAAGCAAACAAAGAGAAAAATCCGGATGAATATAAATTAGTACTATTGTTAAAGGATACATACGATAAAAAATTGTTTCATAATGATTTCGATACATGGACGATAAAAGAACAATATTGCTGGATAAAGAAGAATCTCTCAAAATTCTATCCAAATGTGCCGGAGACTTTGCTGAAATTCATACCAGCTTTATTTTGCCAACCTAATTTTGATCGGTCACCGCTGGAAGTACCCGAATGGTTGAACATAGATAAATATCGTAGAGGACAAAAATTTGTACGCGATAATTACGTCTCAATCATCATTATTAAATTAGTGGGACTCATCCACGTGTATTCATTCAACGATGATCTAAAACCAATTATTATAGGAGGTCGCAGTCACACGCCATATTTAGGATTCAAAAGGTGAAACATCGTTCATAAGAGTTATTAAATATTATTTAAAATATTACTTAAAATATTATCAGCGTTTTACGATAAAATATTAATGCAATACTTCGGACCATTTTGAATTGTTCACAAGATCTGAATGCGATAGACGTTTCGATTAATATAACCGCTCGCATACAAATTGCAAAAATATTTCGGAAAAATAAAATAAAAAATCTTATATTAAATAATTTTCTATTTTTTGTGATAATTATTTAACAGATTAAATAACAGATTAAATTGTAACTCGTGGCATTTATTATCTTGCGGCAAGTCTGAAAAACATATTATTATCATTAATTATACACGGGAAAAAAAAAATTAACTGCCGTAGCGATAACTACATTTCAATCGTAAAATATGGACAGCAAACATTTTAGCTGTGATACTTATTTATTAGAAGCAACAGTAAACTATTTTGCTGTAGTTTACAAATTTTTTTTTTTTGCAAACCATGATTAGCTATGGTAACGAAAATTTTTTTTTCCTATGTTCATATTTGACATATAATTTTCTATATGTGTTTGTGTATCAGAAAAGAGTGCAATAATATAATTTTCATAGTATATTATATATGTATACAGAATGTCATTTAAAGACCGTCCGCTAAATGTATAGCCTTATTCCTTACTAAAAAAAATGAGTCGAAATGTGCTGGAACATTTTTTTTTTATAACACTTAATAAAGGAGTAATTATTGAGGTTAATAAAAGAGTATTATAAATAGGTTAATAAAAGAGAATTATATGACGTAATTAAAGGAATAATTATAAAGCTCAATCAACACTGATCTTTAGTCAATTTAATGTGTGTTCGCGCATGCTATGAGACGCGTAGCTCATTTTGAAGTGCGTCCGACTAAAGATCAGTGATTAACTTATAGTGATTTTAAGTAACATCCTGTATATATATATATATATATATATATATAATAAAATTAAATAAATAATTATTGAAATCCTCCATATCAGTACATGATATGATTTTGATATAACATTGTAAATAAAATTATATAAAATATTATGACTAGAGGAATAATCATTTTTTATGAATGCATTGCGTAATCTCGAAGATATCAATCGACTTTAAAGCGGATAATCAGCTGGTATAGCGGAGAGCCATGGGTTAAGGGAACGAAAGCCTACAATAACATGCAGGTTGTACATAAGTTGCATTTAATGATGAGAAAAAAATTGTGTCAGATGGATAATGAGCAAATCGACGCTATATCTAAAATCGCTGAGCCATGGTGCCCAGATCGTGAAATATTTATCAAGGATTTTGCTATGGCTTGTCCATTTGAAAAACTTGGCCAACGGCCTTATATTACGATAAACGAGTCATCATATAGACCAAAAGGGGTAAATAATGCGGGCCTGGCATTTGTACAAGCGGTTTTCGTAGGTATGTTTTTGTTGCGGCCGCAAGATATTGGAGTACATGACGCGACCGACGAAGATGTAGATGCCTTCTGTCACATGTGGAGATGCTACGGATATTATCTCGGATTGGAAGACGAGTATGTAGTAACATTAGAAAAAATGCGAATAATGATGTTTTAAATGTATATGTTCTTAGCAATGACATGAAGCAAATTTTATATATATATATATATATATATATATATATATATATATATATTAAATTTAAAGTTTTATTTTTTTTAAATACCTTAAGAAACATTAATATTGTATAATTGCTCAGGTACAACGTTTGCAATGGTAGTTTTGAAGAAATAAAACAACGCATGCAAGATCTTTATCAATATTGGATAACGCCTAATTTTAAGAATGTTACACCTGAATGGGAGCACATGACAAAATGTATTATCGAGCCAATAAATTTTTATCCTTTCATATATATGCCTTATAAAGCAATGATATTAATTGCTTTAGACTTATTAGATTTAAACATGCCGCATTTATATGTGTCTCTTAATTATTCAGAATGGATTGCTTATAAAATTTATAAGTAAGTAAAATTTTGTATACCAGTATATGCATACAAGAACTGTCCATAAAAAAATCTTTAAAAAAGCGTCCGAATGCGGTGACGGATCATCCTACTATTATAGTACCACAAGACAGATGGTTCCATGTCATCGCATTCGGGTGCTTGGACAGACCTTGTATATACATATATTTTCAATAAAATAGCAATTTATAATACTCATTATATTTGACTTTTGCAAATTATAAAGTATATATATTTTATACATTACATATTTAAATAGCACTTTAATGATTACAGATTTATACTTCAACACGCTTTGAAATTATCCATCATAAAAGCACTTTTTAACAAATTAATTATCTATATAATCAAGTTATAATTCAGAAAAAATGCAGAACTTCAAAAAGAATCAAAGAAACTGTTATCAAATTTAAGTGGATTTTAGAGGATCTTAATAGTTTAATAATTAATATCTTATAAATAACGGGGTAAAAATATTCTATATTTCGCTTTCTTATGTTAATCTCAAAATATTTTAATAATGCTTTTAATTATTTCAATAAATATATATATATATATAATACTTGATTCTATCTTGACAAGTAAATTGCAATGAATTGTGCAATTAATGAATTATCATATGTTATTTGCAAATATCAAAAATCCAAAAATAAATAAGAAAATATATAATATAGTTTATCATTTTCTGCATATGAAGATTTATTTTTTCAAATTCTTTCCCCTTCTTTCTCAACATTGTCCTTCTTTCTTTTCTGTCAATTGTAATCAAAATCTTATCAAAAAATGTTATTTTGAAAATAAAAAACTATTCTTAAAACAAAAGTTAAGAAAAAATTTTTTTCATAAACATAAATATAAAATGTTTAGTAGTAGATAAAAAAATGTTACAAAAAAGTTTTAAAGAATAAGTCGCGGAAATACATGCAAATGTTTAGATTATAAATCTCAAAAGTTCTTAAGACTATATAAACAAAAATCAAAAATTCTTAAACGTATTATCCTCGACTGGACCCTCTTCAGTAAAAAAAGTGTCAAATTCAAATAGTAAAAAATATAAAATTGCAATTTTAGTTTGAAAATCTATTGTCTATTAGTCTCTTATTAATGGATATCTCCAGCAAAATGTTAAACGAGGTTGAAAATCGTCACTTACTATAAAGTTTTTCCACAAAGAATTTGTGGAAAAAATTTGCCTCAATCTGCAGAACGATATTAAACAGTTGCACTTCGCTTATTTATCAATCATTAAGAAGTTAAGAAATAAAATTTAAATTAAGTGTATTTGTCTCGCATCAAATATGTGATATTTATATACATTTTCGTTATGCGTCTTTGACTTCGTTAGCTTATCGATAATTGAACGCGCAAGATGATAATTTCTGAGGATTCCAATGGAAGATCGATATGTAAGAATTACTATGGTTTAAGATTTTGTTTATTTAGTTTCTTAAGAACTTTTAAAATTTATAATCTAAATATTTAACACATCACTCAATAAGTCCTCTGACACATAATGGCAACATTGTTGACAGACCCACGTGATTTCTAAAAAAAAATTGTTTTTGTTAATTAGACCGGAGACTTATTGAGTGATAGATGTATATTCGCAATTTGCTTCTTAAAGCCTTTTTGTAACTTTTTTTTTATAAAATTTTGAAAATAAGAGACGTGTCAGTTTTTTATACAAAAAAATAACTTTAAAAAATAAAATAAAATAAATAATTCTTTTATTAAAAAAATTATATTTTTTGATAAGATTTTGATTACAACTATTATTACGTGCCTTACATATCTTAATTTCTGAGTTGAAAAGATATAGAATAAAAGAAAGACATGCACAGGTGCACACGCATTTATATTCTCCGTACATAGAATTTATTAGTACAATGCAATTTATTTTAATTTTAATTATTTCGTATACTTTAAAGAGATTATTTTATATTAAAACAGGTTGGCGTGACCGGTGAAATTATTATCAATCATCAAGTTTATATTTATTAAAAAAAAATAAAAGATGGAAGTGAGCCATATTCAACAGATGGAACAGGCACAAATAGAAAATGTAAACAATAATAAAACGGATCGTGAAAAATTAGAAGATAATCAAAATATTACGAATAAAGTTATAGCAAATCCAGCAAATCAGAAAAATAATATCGCTGACTATATGGATGATGAAGCTAAAAATAAACATTATGAACTTGTAGAGGCGAAAAATGCCATTAAATATATTGAACAATGCGTAAAAAATATGAAATATATCGTCGATCAAAATCTTGCAAAACCAAAAAATTATGATGAATGGACGAATGAAGAACGATATAAACATATAATGGAAAACATAAAAATCTATGTTCCAAATCTGCCAGATTCTTTAGTATTTTTCGTATCAGCAGCGCTATATCGTGGAGATTGCGGTCGAAGTTCAACAAATATACCGCTTTGGTTGAACATGAACGAATTCCGGAGAGGACAAAAATTTGCCCGAGAACATATTTTCTCTATTATTTTTTCCAATGTGCTATCGCTCTTCGAGATATTCGCTTTTACAGAAGGTCTTAAACCAATGATTCTCAGTCAACAATCTCATACACCATATTTAGCTCTTAAAAGGTATATTAAAATTTCTCTACTAAATCTACTAAAATCTAAGAAGAACTTTACGAGTATTATTGACGAGTGATTGGCATTATAATGCAAATTATAAAAAATTTAATGTATTTTTATGTAATTTTGAGTAACGTATTTTTAAAGATCTCGATATCCACATATTGAAAATAACATCTGCAATGCAATGATTTGCTATTTTGCAACAAAATTTAAATGCTTGCGATTCTTGCAATTTATTTTGATTCTAGTATAACATTCGCTATAACATCGTTTAAATTACACAAACAATTTTTTATATTTCTCAAGGCTCTAATTAACACCTGGTATAATTTTTATGTGTGACACATTGCGTACACATATTCTGCGCAAATAGGTACAAAAAAAAAAAATAATAATAGTAATAAAATAAAAAAATAATAGTACAAAAAAAAATACTTAGTTTGATTTTATTAACTTATAAATAAATCATGTTAAACAAGTCACTTGATTATTCATATTATTCTGAAAAATGCAATTGTTATGATTTTGACATCTAATCTATTACTAAACTTAGAGATTGTTTTTCGCTATGTAACAAATAATTTGTATTCTAGATATTATTTTTAAGGTGTCCTTTAACAAATGATGCCTATCGATTATATCAAGATTGGACTCTGGACTAAACTATCTCAATTGATTTTCATAATGTCATTCTCGTTAATATGCGCTAGATTTTTTAATATTTGTATAATAATGATTTATAATTATTATATAAATTATAATTTAACAAAGTATAATTTCTCTCTTGCTCGCGATATGTAAAATGATAATTTAGTTCAGAGTTCAATATCGATACATGTATATATCGACGAGATTTTTTTAATTTTGCTGATATACAAAATAATAACTAAATTGGATTTAAATCTTTAATATTTACTCAATTGCAAGTTGAGCTTTAGTAATAAATTTCCGAATATCGTTGAAGATACTTATCCACGGCTCGCCGTGTGAGAAATTGGATGCTGGAAGATTTTTGGAACGAAAATACGCAGGCTCACAAGGATATTCAAGTCGTACGTAAAATGCATCGTGCGATACGATTAAAACTCTGCGAATATGACTACAACGAGATTGATGCGGCCGCTAAAATTCCTAATCCATATTGCCCGGACAGAAAAATAATTCTCGAAGATTTTTCTTCCTGCCCATATCCGACAGTAGAAAACGGCTGTTTTCATCTAATAATCAGACCCAAAGGATTGAATCAAGCTGATATGAGCGCCACACAATTTGCTTTCATGGGAATGCTCTTGCTTTATTCGCACAAGTTTGGCATTCGTGCCACTGATGGAGATATGAAAGCCTTTTGCCATGTATGGAGAAGTATAGGATACGTTCTCGGTATCCAGGACGAGTAAGTACAATGAATACAGTGATGAATTTTTCGGTATTTCAGCGTTTTCATGTTATCAAATTTGCAGTATCTTAAAATAACGAGATCATTTATCAGCGGAAAATCTTTAAAACTTCTCTAATTTTCCCCTTTCGCGTGTTTTAAAATAAATTATTATTAGAATTAATAAATTATTAAAATATATTTTTATCAAAATTTTCTTAAAATTTAATTTTATTGTGTTTTAGGTTCAATTTTTGTCGCGGTAATCTGGAAGAGATTAAGCAAAGAGCACGAGACTTTACCAAAATTTGGGTGAAACCGTACTTACGACAAATAACACCCGAATGGGAGCATATGCTGAGATGCGTTACGAGTTTAAACGATGGTGGTAACATGTTCAAAATGTCATTATTGTTCGTCGCTGATTTGCTGGATATCGATATGCCACGTATGCGAAGCACGCTAACTTTTTTCCAACGAGTACAATGGATGTTATGTTGGTGAGTATAAAGTGTATAATATATTCCCTAATATCTATCGGAAATGCAAAAGCTGATGATTTTGTATCCACCAGATAATCAGAATATAATAATTACTCGTTTATTTAGTATACACCTTCATTAAACTCTCTCTTGCATCTATAATAATAATGTATGTATAATTTTAGCTTTCTATTTCGTTATGCCATGAGACTACGATTTGTACGAGAATATATGAACAAGAAAATTCTTAAGATTCTCGATAAATCAACTAAAATTAGTCCCGAAAAACGAGAACAACTGAAAATATAACTATCTAAAAGGTGTCGGATTTTCCTGTGATTCTTAATTAAGAAGAATATAAAAGGCAAACACTTCTCTCTCTCTCTTTCTCTCTCTCTCGTGCGCAAAAAAAATGTAGTTTTCATAAATGCAATGCGATTAGCAATACATATATTAAAATAAATAAATAAATAAATAAATAAATATATATATATATATATATATATATATATATATATAGTATTATATAATTGTTTGCTAAGATAATATGTAGGGATAAGAGTAAATTGAATACTGGTTTTAATTTAGCTTAGAAGTTATTTGGCAGATGAGTATATTACAATATTGATGCATGAAATAAAATAAAAGATCAATTAATAAATAGAAAAGAATATTTTACAATAATATTTGAATGTTTAGAATAGTTCTCTCGCTGTTTTTATATTAGTTCTACATCGCAACGAAAGAATTGATTCCGTGCATTAATTAAGAAAATAATCGATTTGATCGCCCGTAGACTCGCAATAAGCTTACAATCGTCTCGTACGTTCACATCTCAACGACACATCAAAATATATCCATCACTTCAAAATATAAAAAATAATAGAAATAAAAAGAAATACTCTCTTGCACACTAAACGCGACAAAGCAAACGCATTTATTTATAGTTCCGGAGAAAAAGAGTAATTATTTAATGTCTATTATTACTGAAAATATATATTTTAAGAGATTACTTGCTTTACAATAATTATTCTTTAATATTATTTTTTATATTTATATTTTAAACGCCTTGTCGCTTTCTTTCTGTGCGCAAAAGCCGAATAATTTGTACTTACGCGCGAAGATGTGACCTTGGAATCTGAATCGCGAATGTCGTTCGCTTATCACCTGATGCTCCATTTGATGCATTTTAATTGGTGTTCGCGCGCAAAATCCATAATCGCACATCGCGATTTCCGTGAAATACTCATATTTACACATCACGTAAACACATTATTAATCATCGTTACATAAAGGCTTTCGCGGCCGTGAAACAGTCAAAACCTGAAAAAAAAAAAAAAGATACGTGAATAAATCGACGTATGCGCGTTCGTTGGATTCTCCGCATACGATGCACAAAAATATCCGATGATGACGACGTAGTGGCGGATAACTTACCCTAATTTGTTTACCACGATGCCTCCGAGCCGTCTGGACGCCGTTTACAGGAGCATATTGCTCACGAAGTTTTTCACGAAGGGATGGGGCAACCCTCAAATTCTAAAAAGGTAAGTGGCTAACCTGATTTTCTATCCTCTGAATGTAACCTAATTCTACGTCACTTGTTGAATACTTCACTCCTCGAATTAGTCATGAAAAATACCTTCATGTAGATATATATGTTTTAGATTTTTTAGAATTTTAGACCATTCTATGATAATAAAATAATAAAAACAATAATAAAAAGCACAACAATGCAATGTAACTATTTGCAATTTAAATTATTACTTTACAATAATTGAAATTATTATTTTAATATATTTTTTATTTTATATATTTAATAAAAATACTTTAAATTTTTCTATCAATTATACAACTAAATGTTTAATTAATCTAAATTAATATATTTGCAATTAACGCAAAAATATTACAACTAATCATTATACATATATGCAAAATAAATGCAACAGCTTAGAGCTTAAATATCTATAGCGCATATAAATAATATGTTTTATTAAAATAATTGTACATTATTCCATTTATAAGATACATTTATGACATGTCATTATTTGCAATCTGCAATATCTAAACAATGACAATTTTGTTTCAGGATTTTTGAATTTAGGAAAGTCATTTCAAATCGAGAAGCATGCTACAATATGATACCATTTGACTATCCAATAGAGATAACAAAAGTATTCAACATTTTTTTCTAATATTAATTTCATAATTATTCATAATATATAAATATGTATTACATTTCTCTTTGTTTTATATGACAGGATGAAGTATGGTCAGATTGTCATATAATCGAAGGTCAATTTGAATCACCTTTTGAAAAACATCTTCCAGGGATAATGCCAGATAAAACCAAAATGGCTTATTTTCAAGTGATTTTACCAACCAAATGGGGTTCCCATAAAATAAAACCAGTTTGTTTACATCTTGCAGGAACAGGAGATCATGTAAATATTAATCATATCTATATTAATTATATATTTCCTTATTATATTAATTTTTTTTCTTTGAAAAATGTATAATATAGTATGATATTCTGTATATTCTTATAAAAATATTTATATTTTATTTATTAACTAGTTTTTTTGGCGACGTAGAAATCTTATCGCTAAACCACTACTCAAGGAATCTGGGATAGCGTCAATATTGTTGGAAAATCCATTTTATGGTCTGAGAAAGCCAGATAATCAAATGTAAGAATTCATAATTAAAAGATTTGTTTGCATAAAATTCTTAATTAAAAGATTTGTTAGAGTGAAATCACGCAAAGATTTTGCTAAGATTCCAGTCTTTTTTCTTATTGTGTAATCTTTCTTTCAGACGTTCTAGTTTGCATAATGTGTGTGACATTTTTATTATGGGAGGCTGCTTGATAATGGAATCAATTGTTTTATTGAATTGGTGCGAACAACAAGGATTAGGTCCATTAGGTCTCACTGGATTATCAATGGGTGGACATGTTGGTTTTAATTTGATAAAATTATACTTTTCATATTATAATACCTCTAAATATATTTTCTTTTTACAGATGGCTTCTTTAGCAGCTACCAATTGGCCGAAACCGATATCGTTAGTACCTTGCTTGTCATGGTCAACTGCTTCACCTGTATTTACAGAAGGTGTAATGAGCGCATCAATAAATTGGTCACTTTTGGAAACACAATATTTTTCTAATAAGATATATCAGAAC
Organism: Cataglyphis albicans; assembly: GCA_038406275.1. Lineage (NCBI taxonomy): Eukaryota > Metazoa > Arthropoda > Insecta > Hymenoptera > Formicidae > Cataglyphis > Cataglyphis albicans. The sequence continues at coordinate 5,834,440 of JBCAUJ010000020.1, forward strand.
GATCTCGCAAAAATGGTGAAAATTATTGATCATGATGTAAATATGTATTACTATTATGTCTTATGTATAAAGTATCTACTTATATATTGCCACAGTTTCTCTTTTTTCTCGTTCTTTTATTTTGTTATTAAATATATTTTTAGGATGCTTTCTTAGCCGGCCAACATTTTGTAAAGCATTATCCTGCGAGCATGAAAAGAGTCGATAAGTTAAGAAAAGAATCTGAAGAAGACTATAAAGACAATAATACTTTAGGTGATATGAAAAATGGTACAAACTCTATTAATAATAATAGCAATAATAATATTTCTGCCAAATATGAATCTAAAAATGAGAGCAATCAATTGCAGCAACAAATCGCGGAAGAAAAGGCAGCAGCCAAAATATTCCCTTTAAATTTGATTTCCAACAAATTTAAACCAAAGGATCCCAATACTCTCAAAGGTAAATCAATTTCATATAATTAATTACCATTATTTTGTATACAAAAACTGTATCTGTTAATTTACCATACTTTCCGAAAAAAGAAGTAGGTAAAAAATCACAGATGATCTCAGTTTCCATTTTCTGAATAATGAAATTGAAATTTAAATGTTTGTGATGTTTATATGATGATTGTTATGTATTATCTTGGTGTTTGGCAATCCTAAGCAGCATGTAAGCATGGTTTTATGAGATTTATTGTTTCCCCCATGGCAGGAGTTTGCTTATTGCCAGTGTCGAAGCATCCACTATTTTCAGACAACAAATGGCGCGAGCATGAAGCGTTGCAATTTATGCGTGGTGTAATGGACGAATGTACACATTTAAAAAATTTCGAGATACCTGTCGACACTGAATTGATTATTGCTGTTTGCGCCAAAAACGATGCTTATGTACCACGAGATCATTGCATGAGCCTTGATAAAATATGGCCAGGAGCTGAAATTCGTTACATCAATGCTGGCCATGTTAGTGCATATCTTCTTCATCAGAAAGTCTTTAGGTAAAATTTATTATAATTTTCTTATGTTATGATGATAAAGAAAAGCTTCTAAACACATATATTTTATTTTAGATCCACAATAGCTGAATCTATCCAACGATCTTTGAAGAAGTATCCTATCGAGATAAGTTGATGACTGCAATATTAATCAATGCTTATTGTTTTAGAGAATTGTATTATTTAAAATTTTTAATTAGATAACGGAATATCTTTCCGGAATTTTGTGATTAAACTTGTCTACTATTAAAGATTGCCATATCTATAAACTATTTTTAGATGACTGCAGATAACAGTCTGCTAAAAGTACAATTGTTGCAATTTAATCAACTATAGCATCAACTATTTCATTAGAGAATACATAAAAGAAGATTATCTACTAATAAATTGTTCCTATATGAAGCAATAACTCATGTGACAGCAACATACATTTTTCATATAACTGTTTATATAGACTTATACACGATCTCAATAAAATACATTTTTTTGATGTTTGTAAATTGTAGATATGATTATTGTGTACAGCATTATATACTATTAAAATAAATTGTTATAATTGTTGATTATTTTAAATATTTTATATAATACATAATGATGTGTATGTCATTGCATGTGTAATATTGATAAACGCAAATGGAAAATGAAAAAAGAGAGTGTGTGATTTATAGTAATAAAAATATATCGTAATATATAAAACGAATAAAGTCTTTTACTTTGATACTATCTATATTTGATTTACAAAACGTTTAACGGTACATACCATTCAAAACGGGACACGCTTTATTCGTCGTTACATTCGTTGTTTAAAATTATTTGATTAAACAATCAAAGCGAAAGTTTTTTTTTATTTCAATTGGTAAATAAAATCAGAAAGAAGAAAGAAGACTTCTTTTTGATAAAATGCTTCAAAGTATTTATAATAAATGCCAAATGGAACGCACCCACGGTAGCCAATAATCTTTTAATTTTTGAAATACGACGATTTTTGATTGGTTATCTTAAAAAATGTACTCATCGGGTAGGATAGTGTTTGATGGATCAATCAGAAGCAAAGATCTCTTCGTTGTGATAAAAAACTATTTTAGCCGACAAGTAGATTTTCGAACGCAAGCATTGGGGATATCGAAATTTTTAATTTTAGGCGGTGCGAATGACCGGAAACTACAGTAGCCATCTGGCGTGTGGTACGCATGATCAAATGAAACCGGAAGCCGTGCGAGTCGCTCGTGTGCTCGCCAGCATTGGCCACGGCCACATGTGTCTCGCGGGTCTCGCATACCGTTCTCGTACAGAAAAAGCTCCGCCGAAAATGCGCCGTGTTTACGTAATCCGCGGTAACGCGATGCCACGCCGGTACTGGTAGACGTGCCAACATCCATCTGCAACGTGACGAGTGCTCGCTATCAAGTGTGAATTCGCGCGGCCGCGAATTACGTCGCGAGCTCAACGCGTAGTCGGCGACGGAAGACCGGAGATAGAGATCCCCAGGTTGCGTTAGCGCCCGAGTGCCGCTAACGTTTTTCGCGACGAATCGCGCGTATGTTGCGCGTCTGGAAGACTTTTCGACCATCGTTCGCTCCCTGGAGGATAGTCTCGTGATTCGCGACGTTGTGCAGATCGGTAGCAGAGCGGCGTAAAAAGCTAACTTGCCGGGAATTACTGTTTCGTAAAAACGTCGAGTCAGCGCGTTTGCTTAATCCATCGCAAAGTACGAAAAATCTCGTGCGCGTCAACGAACAAATTTCCGTGTGCGATTTCCGCACGATCTTACGACGTCAAAGTCGCGCGGAGTGTTACGTCGGGACGTATAAGCGAGATACAAAAGTACTACATCTGCTTTGTCCGAACGACCGCGTGTTCCGGTGAAACCACGCGCGCGTCTTTGCAAAGAGAGAGAGAAAGACGATTAGAGCGAGATTCTGCCTGACATATCTGCCTGTTAAAGCGGATACTCGGAGATATCACCGTCGCGTTCTCTTCGTCGAGAAGAGCAGTCGCGCGCGTGACTAAAGTCTCTCAGTATGGAGAGGGGCATATGAATCGCGAGGACGCGTGCGAGGTTAGTTTGTTGGTCGCGTGAGTACGGTACGCGAGTCATCATTGGTCATAATTGCCGATCTTGAGGGCGGAGAGACGGATCGCTTCGGACTATCGCGAAAGTGACGTTTCGTCGACCGTCGACGGCGAATCGGCGACGTAGAGTAAATTCATAGATCGAGTCAAAAGCGCGACCTCGTGCGCATAAAACCTCGTGTTTTTGTCCCTTGGCAGCGTACGCCGCAAGATGGCGGCCAAGCTGGCCAGTAACCAAGGTGGCGCTCGCAGCAACGGCGAGCGGCAGGAGGCGGGGCCTTGTCAGTCCTACGCCAGTGTATTAAATCCGAAGGGCGCATCTCAAAGTCGAGCGACTTCCTTCAAAAGTAATAATAAAGAAAATATTGGCGAGCGAGTAACGGCCGGGGCGCAACAGCATCAACAATCTCAGCAACAGCAACAAGGAACGACAATGGTGGAGAGATTAATGCCAAGCGTGGTCAAGGATAAATCCTGTCAAAGGATGCCCCGATGTCAAGTGACGCGAACGACGATTCAAACATCGGATAACTTCTCGGAGAAGGATAATCGTTACGAGAACCTACCGAGAACGTTGAACGCGCGCGTCGATGGACGCCAGGACAATAGCCAACGCGACGTCGCCGACGAATCGAACAACGGCGACATTGGCAACGACGGCGAGTTTCAGACGGTCGCCCCTAAGGGCGCTCGTCGTAAGGAGAAGATGCGCGAACAACACCGGGAAAGCCATCGCGAGCGTCACCGGTTACGCGAAAACAACAACCGCCATCAGCAACAACCACGTGGTCCCATTGGCGTCGGCATCGGTGGCGGGGGTGTCGCTAGACGCGGCAGTGACGAGAGATCGCACAGAGAGCGCGGCGACCGCAATGGCGTTATCGAACATGGTCCGAAGGAGGCCCATCATCACAGGGACGATCCGAACGTCGAAGCGGAGGCACAGACGACTCTGTTGCCACCGCCGGTCAAATACGTCGAGGCCCCCTTACCGGCGGTCAACGCCTGGACAAGGAACAGGACATCGACGCCGCAAGTCGCCAAGACATCCTCGCAACAGCCGCTCAACGTCGTCCCCACAGCGACATCCACGTGCGTTGACAAGAGTGACAGAGAGCGAAGGGTTTTACAGCCACAGCAGCAGCAGCAGCAGCAGCCTCGACAACCTCAAGACACAATCGGTGAGTTGAATTATTTTCCATATCCTTGCCTATAATGTTGAAGAATTTATCTAATCTCTGATCGATTAATTGAGAGACATACATGGAAACAAAAGTCATATGTTTAAAGTTTCGATAAATTATTTTATCTTTTTTGAAAAATAAAAATATAGCAAAATTTGAGAAAACATTAATTTGGAGAAAATGGATTGCTTTTATATTCTTCAGTTAATTAGCTAAAGAAATTATTCTGACCAAAATTATATACATAGTTATTCTACAAGCGTAAATTTAACTAATAATAAATAATAAACAAACATTGCACTTATCCGAAATCATTAATAAATTGATACGAAATTATTAATAAAATAGTCGAGAAAGTGCTATTCAAGACTTTTTGAATATCCGTTAGCTAATGACAAGAAAAATGAGCACAGCTTGCATTCTTTATATTAATTCTACGAAACGGTACGTTATAAATTTTCTTCAGGTAGAAATTTCTTTATGCGAAATATGGTCACAACACCATTCTTTTCGGGATAGAAAAAAACCTTTTTGATTCTATTCTTGCTATTACAATATAGATTCGTTTGTAAAATCTGTAAAAGTAAAGTTTGAACAAAACATTGTACAAACTATTGTGAATACATTTCGCCGTAAGCCATAAAAAAGTGTAATTTGTTACGATGTTTTTTTTTTTTTTTTTTTTTTTTTTTTTTTTTTTTTTTTTTTTTTTTTTCCCAAACATTTTCGAAAAGCACAATGCTTTCTAATGGTTTTTTTTTTTTTGTTGCTTCTAATGTTCAACGGACAAATTTGTTCAATAGATAAATTTTGAATTTGAGTTGTATAAATTTTATATTTGAATTGACAAACAACTAAAATTGATTAATTTTACGCGATGCTTGTTATACAAAATATTTATGTTGAAGTATTTCGTGTCATTAAAGCTCCAACGTATACAGAAATATTAATTACGCTGTCGACAAGTAAAGCTTTATGAATTTTACATGTTGCCATGTATTTCGACTTGATTACCTCTTGAAGTAACTTCTTATCTGGTCTCTCCAAGCTTTCCGATAGCTATTACTCCTTTCCCCTGCGAGACTGTTTCCGATAACGATTACATAATTATTAATTTGTCGCGTAAACATACGCGCGCGAAAATTTCTTATTTTATTGGCATGTTGCTTGAATAGTTTCCTTGAAATTCGAGAAGCGGTGTTGAAATATCCGAGATTTCACGGGATATTATCTATAAATAGATTATATTATACATGATATAAATTTCTTTTCTCTCTCCCTTTCTTTTTTTTTTATAAAAATTTCAAATTAATTTTTTTTTTCAATAACAATATAATTTTCAACGTTAAACATCTTATGATGATTAATTCTTAAGGATTTCTTAACATAAACTTCATATTAAATTCGAGAAAGGAGAAAGTGTGTGCAATTGCCTATTTTCGTTGGACCCAATTATTGTCAAAAATGTTTTTCAATGTTTTTAATCGCATAAATATAAAAAAATCATTGATGCAAATTTGCGTATAATGTTTCAAACAAAGACTATTTCAAATTACATTTCCAGTAACAGATATTTCCAGTTAAAGACAATATTTTAATTTATTTTCTATTTGTCATCACATTTTTAGCGGAGTGTGCGTGCGTGTGTATGTGTGTGTGTGTGTGTATGGATACTTAGAAATATGTCAAGAGATTACGAGGCAAACTGTACGGGAGAGCTGCATCGGATGTATCGGTATATATATATATATGTATATACATATATATATGTATATTACGAAACGTGAGGCGTGAAAATAGAAACGCGTTAATGTACGAGCGTTGAAAAATTGAGATAAAAGAAATCCACTGATAAAATATACAACCGCCGTATCATTTTCACATATTATTGTATTTCATCAATTCTTAATATCTTCACTCGTAAGAAAATTTTGCACTCGAAATATCTACATTTATCTATAGAATCTCATTATATATAAATTTTTGTGTTGTATTGCTTATTAATTAATTTAATAAAAAAAATTTTTAATATTTTTTGCTATAATATAATGTCTCTTGTTGCTATTATCTAAATGTTTAATAATTTATCAGCTATTCAAAATGTAGAAACTTTTTGGACACTGAAATAAAATATGTTAAGTTTATTTGGCAAATGCCGGTATTTTGAATGTTCGATAATAAAAATCGTAAGCGTCTGACTGTGTGGCAGTCTTATCTTTACATTGCCAACACGTCTCAGATATACGTGGCATCAGAATGTCCATGTTGGCATAGGGCGATTGACGTGTTACTTTCGTCAATTTATTTGCATATCGAAAGATTCGATTTGCTTCTCGTGAAACAAACCAACAAAATTTTTTTATTACGGCGAATTATTTGCTTTTTTCTACAATTTAGTGAAACTGTCATTTTGCTGAATGCAACTTTTTAATTTAATAAATTTTTTAAGCCTAGTGAAATTATGGGAAAAAGATTATTTTTAAGAATAGTCTTATTTTTTTTTTATAAAAAAATTTCCTAGAAAATTTGTGATGTTATATTTCATGATATTTGATTTTTTAAAGTACATAATCAAATTCGAATCAAATATTAATAAATTTGATATCAGTAAGAAGGAGAAAAGAGAAAAATCTTCTTTCTATAAAAGGATATTTTTTGACGAGATATTTTAGTTTATTTTTTTTTTCCAAATTTCATACTTTTCTTTGATATATACAATATGTATTTATATATATATATATATATATATCAAAAAAATATTAACATGCAACAAATTATTTGATCAACATTGTTATCGAAAACGTAAGGAGACGCGTGTCGACGTTTGCACGCGAATTTCTAATGCAAAATTCATCAAATCTGCGGGCGTGACCATTGCAATTGATCCATTTATTACAATCACATTTGGGGACGAGCGTGGGAGAATATTGCGAGGGTAACGACATTGACATTTCTTCCATGTCGTGATAATAAATTGCGACACACAATGCAGTTACTAGAGAAGCGTGCGGACATGATGCGTCTTAATTAACAGTCTGCATGTGTTCAGACGTTCATTCTTTTTTAAAAGATTGAATAGATTTCTTCAATGCTTTTTATACACTTTTTTTCACATAAATAAATTCTATGCTTTTATATTCTTGTTAATGAATACGCTCGATGGAATTCTGAAATGTGATAAATATTATATGTTACGATTAAGGTACGTTTTTATAATTAATAAGGTGGCTCTTATAATTCATTCTTATCCAACATCTTTAATCCATCCATTGATCTATGTTTAGCGTTGCTTTCTTTAAACTTATATGAATCTAATATGAGGATTACATGCGATTAATAAGATGAGAGTTTAGCGAGCAGACGCATTCAGCCATAAACGTGTAACGAGAATATGGACCTTGGTCTTGTTGCAATTGACCAATAACTTCGCATTCGATTAAAATATGTCGCAGAAAGTGAGAGTCGCGAGAATGGAAACCTGTTTCGGGACGGTCGAATAGAAGCTAGAATGTTCGTCCAACAAATATTTTTCGATCAATATGCCCAAGCATTTCGAATTGGTAGTGTTTCTCAATTTAGTTTCATCACTGTAATCTTCATTTATACATCGAAAAATATTCTTAATAATATATCTTCCATTTGGAGCTAAAAAAATTGAATTAACTGAAATTAGAATAATAAAGAAAGAAATCAAATAAGAATATATGTGTATTGTATCAAAACTTGCTCTTTTATGAAATATTGATATTTAAAAAAAAAAGGAGAAAATATTTGAAAAATATTGCGAAAGAATGATAATTTTGATACGTCACATGAATAAATTATCAATGATGATATTTTCGCAGGAAGAATGTGGTGTTATTTCTTGTTTTTTTTTTTTTTTTTAATTTTTTTTTTATACACATAGTACACGACACGTATATTTTTTGATATTTATTGATATTTATTCCAACGTTAGGCGAAAGTATTCACGTTCTCGACCATTGCGAGCAGAGCTCCATCGTCATTCGTTGTAATCGTAGATTTGCTTCTTAAATCAAGCTGCTCTCAGTGGCTTGTCGACACGACTTCAGCATCGATCGCGATACATCGCGCTTTGTCGCGTTGATTATTGCAAAATGCAATATCGAAATTGTGTTCAAAGAATTCGTGAATTTGGATTTCGACGAAATTAAAATAACGTGACGATTACATGGCTTTTGTTACATTTGGCTACATCAAATAATAAAGAACTTTTAATTATTGCATTATATATTTAATACATTCAATTAATTATTCACGGAAATTCAATTATTCATGAAAATTAAAAGTGTAAATCTTTTTTTTTTATTTATTGGATTTTGATATTGTGTAATATTTATTCTCAATTCACAATCTGCACCTGCATTCTGTTGCATCAAAGCATTATTAGTATTATAAGTTTTTTTTTTGCGTGTAAACTACTAACGGTATTCTTAATGCTGATGCAATTAAAATCACAATTTAATGAAACTGCCACTTAGTGCACGAATCGAATTATTGATTCTAACAACGATAACAGGCCGCAATGAAGATAAACCAAAGTAGAAACGATACTTTTAAACGTAAGTCGGCACTATCTTTTTCATTATGCACATTAGTTCATAACGTGTAAGGCAACGATGAAGGATCAAATTGGCAGTAGCAATCTGATTAAACTCGACTAAATAATTTGAACTATTATTCATTTCATATTTCTTAACTTATAGTCGTATATATACATTTTAGTTGTGTATATATTCTTATTGCTTTTTGAAATATCTTTACTTATTACGACTATCATAAAAATATTTATCTCTTACTTATTCAACTAAGTCATTAAATTTTACGTATACATTTTATGTATGACTTAAAAATCTTACCTATTATTCCGATAATGTTGTCTATAACTCTCGGTCAAACCGGATACATTTGTGATAGACTTAACACATCACTCAATAAGTCTCCGGTCTAACTAAGAAAAACAAATTTTTTTTTAGAAATCACGTGGGTCTGTC
>JBCAUJ010000020.1:5844589-5958284 GCA_038406275.1 Cataglyphis albicans
TTTTTTTTTTTTTTTTTTTTTTTTTTTTTTTTTTTTTTTTTTTTTTTTTTTTTTTTTTTTTTTTTTTTTTTTTTAAGTCAATAATTGCATGTTTGCGATAATTTTCCATAATTACATACTGGCTTTAACGTTCTCCGAAGTTGCTCGGCATGGAGAGAGGATAATTTGATTCAAACAGAAATCACGAAATCTATTCACGTCTCACATGGCTCTTGTCGATCGACAGCTCTTCGTTTCTTGATAAAACTGAGGAAGCAAACTTTTATGTATAAATATTATTGATTAATAAAGACAATGGTAAAACTTAAACGTAAAATTATACGATAAATCCGATAAAAAAGCTACAAATATAATAAAAAATTCAAATGTAAAATATAAAAAATCCAATGTCTTTAATATTTAATTCATTCTTTTCTTATTTTTTATAACAAACAGAAGATAATTAATATGATAAAATATAAATATATACAAAACTATAATATATGTACAAAATTTGTGTGTTTCATTACATACTACAACTGTTTGACGGATTATTGTTGTAATTTGTCTAATTTTTATGTTTCTCTGAAATTATTGTAATATTCGAATTTAGTGTGTCGTTTTGTTTCCCGCGTAATTTTATTTTTGTCTATTGTTAGAAATGTTCCAGTTTTCTCATCGTCACGAGACACGAATTCTATATTTCTTTCGTCTTCACGATATTCGTTGCGGAGAATTTCTTGCACGACAGTTTCAATAAGAATTTGCTGGCTAGTTATTTTGTTACAGGATCTCTTTATAAATTGGAATATATATTCTGACGCAATAATTGCGCAATTAAAATCAATACTTTGTTGTTTATTGCTCACAGTCTTCATAGTTTTATGTAAACACATACAGATGTGTCCCTATATGTGTGTATCTGAATTAAAATAATAAGTGAAAACATATAAAAGTTTAACACAAGTGAATATAATACTCGGATGCGAATACCAATATCTAATTTTAACGATGTCACGTAAATATCGAAGGCGCGTTGGTTTGGTATATAGTATTGTGGGCACATCGACGATAAAAGTTCATGAGTAGATAAGAAAGTGCAAGGCGAAAGCAATAAAATTATGTCCAATCATAATTTTTTATGGATATGTTTAAACGCGTATGTTATGTTAATGTACGAAATGCAAATTTGATATTATTTGCGACAATAAGCTTTTTAGATGACATGATAATGATATAGCTATAGTTTCAAAGAGAGTTTATATGACTTTAAATTACTCTTACAATATTAATTTGTTTTACTTTGATGATCTTGTATCACATTTCATGATGAGGAATAGTATTAAATGGTTCTGTCGAGACTTGACCTTTTAAATTAATTTTCACTCGATACAACTGCTTCGCATAATTGTTGTATCGTTTTCGTTTCTTCTTTTCATTAAAATGTGACAAAATTTAAGGACACAACACTTTTGGGCATAGAATAAGTTTTATATGTAAATTTGTGTTTTTTTTTTTTTTTTGCTGTGCAGAAAATGGTGTCGAAGAGAGTGCCCAGCCCACAATTGTCAGAGCTCCCAGAGATAGAAGAAGATTTAATCAAAACGTATGTAATATTTTTATCTTCTTTCATGCAAACATGTATTTATGTATTTATCTCGAAACATAATAAATTTTATTGCTTACGTATATGATTGTATAATAATAAATAATAAGCTTAAAAGATATAACTTTTCTTAATTTCTATGATATATTAAGTCAGATATATCGTTTATACTATTTTATAAGGTATAAAATAAAAATATGACTAACATAATTATTTTTGAAAAATTCAGAATGAGATGAAATAGATATCTATATGACTAATTTGCAAAGTTTACAATAATTCATAATCGTTAATTTAGATACAATATATAGAATGTTAAATGTTAATTTAAATTAAAAGAAGACTCATATTACCGATATAAAAATAGCGAAAAAAATTTACACAACGAGGTATCTGTTTACTTACATCATTAGCATATTATATACTGTGTTAATAATATAACATTTGACGCAATAGGCAAGTGATTTTACGAACATTGGAGACTGGCCCACCTTAGGAACCCAAGCAGAAGTACGTATCGTCATCGATATTTTATTGAAAAGAATTATTTTTAATTATATATAAGTGCAGTTAATTTCTACTTTTAATAAGGATTTGCTCTTTTAATAATAATCATTAGAACAGTATAAGATTCCATTTATTCTAACTATTTTAAACAATATTTACTATGACATATAATAGACATATGCAAAACCTAGAGCTTGCATGATTTATTAATAAATCTGTGAGTGTAGAACTTTTGCTAGAGAAATGAAATGTTATGTCACCTCAGACGAAAAATTTTCTTACGTCTGTAAAATGTTCAGCATTTCTACATGTGCACTCTTTAAGCGCTGTCTCTTTTCTTTAATTTGCAATTATATTGCATTTTTTAATGAAAATTTATATAATAATTTTTTGTGTGATTTAGAAAAAAGCAACCATATCTCCTTCGAAGCAAAATGGTGTAATCAATGATGAATCAAGTACATTTAAAACAGACAGCACTATAGAAAGCAGAGGCAAAGAGAATAAGGAGCAGAACCATTGTCAAGATGATAGCGATGAGCATACAGATAATGGCGAAAAGAAAAAAAAAGGTAAGGAGATCGATCTGCATGCACTTTGTATTTATTTTGACAAAATAACAATTTAACAAACTTCTTGTAATAAATTTATTTTCATCAAAGTTTTCATCAAAATGATTGCTCCAATTGGAAGTCTAAACAAAAAATATTATTCTTGATACTCAACGCCCATTTTATTCTGATATCGCGTTTTTATAGCGAATAAACAAAAATGGGTCCCACTAGAGATAGATCTACAAAACCGTGGCACTATGCGATCGCCGAGATTTCAGAATCACAGAGAAAGAAATGGCGAAGGTAAAATTATTTTCTTAACATAATAATGACATATATAATAATCACTAATGCATTGCATAATTGTTATAACGAAAATAAACTGATATGAATAATATATGAATTGTAATGTAATAAAATTAGCAAATGATGGCGAGCACTGGCGTGAACGAGATTACGATAGATCGTCAGGATATAATCAACGAGGACGCGCTGGAAGAAGTTATAGAGGTAGAGGACGAGGCGGGCGTGGCCGTGCTGGTTTTAGACATCGACACGACCACGAATATACAAATTATGCTACAACGGACTATATACAAGTAACTACTTGCTAATATTAAAATCTTAATTATCATATTAAATTATCATCTCTATAATAATAATGATGTTACAATATAAGTGGGAATCTATCTGACAATATTCTGATTATAAATGACAGTAGAACTGAAAATTTTCAAAATTTGTATATATTTGTATTGCATATTCTTTATGACGAGATATTATATTTCTTTTTTTTTTTTTTTTTTTTTTTCAGACACATAAATACGAACATGCAGATACTGGATACATGATACCTTATATGGGAACTTGCTATTTTAATGCAAATTATATGGATATCCCTACGCTAAAAGAATGTATACGACAACAAATGTAAGTTTCTTGCATTTTTTTTTTATTGATACAATTTAACTTCTTGCAATAATTTTACTTTCTTTTATCACAGAGAGTATTATTTCTGTGAAGAAAATCTTGTAAAAGACTTTTTTCTTCGTCGTAAAATGAATGCTCAAGGATTTTTGCCCCTCACTTTGATCGCATCTTTTCAACGTGTACAAAATTTAACAATGGATATAGATTTGGTGATAACTGCAGTTATGGAATCTGATAAATTGGAGGTGATAGAGTTTGAAGATGGATACAAGGTAATACAAATGTATTTCAAATTAATGAAATATCACATATCATTTAACGAAATTGAATGTACATATGGCACATATAAAAAAAAAAATTCTAACATACATATGTATGTTGGATAGAAAATTTGTGCTAGAGTAAATAAAAGAGGATTCGCTAACACCATTAGAACTAACTTCTAGTTCAAGGAATGGGGTTTGACAGTAGACCTCTTTACATATATTTATAATTATCAATATATGTTAACAATTAACTAGATATACTTTATTATATGTGCATAATGGGCACTTTCCGAAGTACCCACTAACCTAAATTTTTACTTTTCAGATTAGGACAAAGTTAGATCCTTTAAAATGGCCTATTTCAGACGTAGCCAGCAATGTGGTCATCTCTAATCATTCACAATCGATCTCATCTCAAAACGAAGTAATACATCCTACCTCTAAAACTACATTTTGCCCTGCTGCAAAACCTTTACTCGCGATACCCATTCCCGCAGTTCCTCGTGTTTTTGAATCCTACTATTCCGTTTCAATGGCAAACGAGATTTTAAATCCTGATGTACCAGAATTTGTACCAATGGACTTGACGGAAAGGACTAATGGATTTACTGCTATGAATGAAAGTAACGAAACAAGAAACGAAATTCAATTTGAAAAAATAAAAGAAGAAAATTATAAATTGACGAATAGTATAATGCCGCTCTTTTCTCTTAATAATAATTCTCCTGTAAAGATCGACAATACACCAGCCATGGTAGATTTTTCCGCTTCAGACAGTTTGTCAGAAGAACAACTAAACAGAGAATCAGATACATCAAGCGACAATGCTTGGAAAGAAGTAATTATCTTCATTTTAATTATTGTATCATATGTTGAGTTATATTTAAAATATTCGTGCCTTAAAAAACTAATGAATATTATATGGAAAAAAATTATTTATAGGTGAGAAGAAGAGTTAAACAATCACACAAAGATAGATCTGAAGAAAAAGAAAAATTTGAGAACATCAGGAGTAAAACACGAGAAGAATTAAATTTTCAATTTGACGAAGATCTCGACTCGCCGCCTCCGACTGGTCGACATAATGCCTTTTCGGAATGGTCAGTTGATATTACAGAGGATTAATACATACACTGGGATTAATGTTGCTAATATATATTTTCAATATATGATCCTTTAAATTATGCCCAAAAAAGATATTTAATACTTTACTCTAATCTTAAAAAAAGTAATTAAATTTTTGTACATTTTTTGTAATATACATACAAAATTACAAATTTGAAAGTATGGAAATATCTTCCAATTCTCTCCGAGTTATTTATATTTTTATTACTGTATTGTAAAGAAGAGAATAATTAAAGATATTAATTAAAATCTTTTATTTGTGAATTTTTTTTTTCTACTGACTTTTTTTCTACTATTTTATGTAATTATATCTTTAATTACACTTTGGATATAGGTCTGATGATGATGAGGATTATTTATCAGATAGAGATGTTAATAAAATACTTATCTTTACACAAACCTCATCTAGAAACCCAAAGCATGAAGGTTATGATAGAACAGGAGATTGGATTACAAGAGTGAAAATGACTCAAGAATTGGTGCAACTTATTAATGACGGATTATATTATTACGAAGACGAATTGTGGAGGCAAAATAATCAAAGGGTAAGATAATAATTTTATTCTTCTTCTAATTAAAGTACAAAAAACAAATGAATCTAGAGTATTATCAAATTGATGTTATACACAGTATGGCTCATCTTCGTCCATTGCAAGCTATAAGACAATTAATATGATTAGTCAAGAAGATTTTGAAAAAATGGCACCAAAAGTTCCAAGAAAAGCAAATCCAGAAGTTCCACCGCCACCTCCTTCCTGTACAGAAGATTTAGAGATTCTACAATCCACTTTGTCGTTACAGGTAATTCAATCTTTCTAAAAGAATAAAAGAGTTTACCTCTCTGTAACAAATATTGTAAAACTATATTACTATTTGCGTTTGATAGCTTCCAAGTGTAAGTCTGGAAAAGAAAGATCATAAATCGGAAAAGAGTCGTTGGAATGAGAAATCACAAACGAGAGGAGGACGAAGAATCGCGTCTCGGTTCTTTGCCGTTGTGAAAGAACCGTCTGTTGATCCGACAACACCACGAAAACGGAAAACTCGTCATAGCAATAATCCTCCAGTGGAGCATCATGTTGGTTGGATTATGGATGTTCGAGAGCACCGTCCGCGAACACATTCTGTAGGGTATGTATAGTATATTCATCTTTGTCGAAGAAATATGAATTTGGCATACTTTGGCATCACATTTATTAAAATAAATGTATAACTGTCATTGTAAATATCTCTATTTTCAAGATTTCTATTTTTTAACTAATTTGATATGTTTACCATTAATTGATATTATTTATTTGCATTAGTTTTCTCATTATTGATATTTTTGCTTTTGTATAAATAAGAAACATGCAATTTGTATGTGTATAATATGATGAAATATTTGTATTTGTCTTCTTTTCCCGACTGAAGAAATTACTTTGTAGAAAGATTTGTATCTGAATGAAAATAATCAATATAAAATGAAAATCCGATTTTACTTTGCATATATACTTTAGGTATGTTGTTTTATTTATTATTTCAGAAGTAGCGCAGGTACAAGTCCTAACGAAGGCTATCTTGCAAGCAGTTATGGAAGTGGTCCCACTATTAGTGAACATCCAAGTCATGCTTTGTTGAAAGATAACGGATTTACTCAACAAGCATATCACAAGTATCGTTCACGCTGCCTGAAAGGTATCAGTGATTATAAGATTTTTTTTCAAGTTACTAATTCGAACATTTGTATAAAAGATGATGAATCTTTTTTGTCTTCTTTTCCCGACTGAGAAAATTTGTATGCGGAAATGTAATTTGTCTGATTGCCATTTAAATAAATCATACGTTAATATTTAAATGACCTTTTTATTCATTGATCTTTTTTTTTTTTTTTTCTTTTTCAGAACGCAAGCGATTAGGCATTGGACAATCACAAGAAATGAATACTCTTTTTCGTTTCTGGTCATTCTTCTTGCGAGAAAATTTTAATCGTACTATGTACGAAGAATTCAGAACAATAGCCAAAGAGGATGCCTGTGAAGGATATCGATATGGAGTGGAATGTCTTTTCAGATTTTATAGTTATGGCTTAGAAAAGAAATTTAGGCATGTATTGTATAAAGATTTCGAAATAGAAACGATATATGATTATGAAAGTGGTAAGTCAAGATTTTATTCAAATTTTATATTCATGTTTCTTTATATATTATATTAGCACAAAATAGGTTGTTTAGCTATAAGATTATATGATTGTAGTTAAACGGTGAATTTGTGCAAAAGTAAATGGAAGTGTTTAATTAATTAACTTCATTAGGACATTTTTGTCTGATGAATGGAGTTTAATATTAACAACATTACAATTTCCATTTAAGAAAATAATTTGACAATTTTTACATCAAGATATACATATATTATATACTCATATATTCATATACACATATTCATATACATATTAAACTGTCACAATAAATAATATTATTAATATTAACAAATTAATTAATTGTTTAACAGGACAACTGTATGGATTAGAAAAGTTCTGGGCATTTTTAAAATATTATAAGAACTCTGATCACCTGCATATAGACTCTAAATTGGAAGAATACTTGTCAAAATTCAAGAGTATCGAAGACTTCAGAGTAGTAAAAGTGAGTATTATTACAGACAAGAATTCTTATTTGTTTATTCATGTACTAATTAATGTTTTAAGCATTTAAAGCATTAATAGTAGATTTATAATTTTATGTCATATATGAATGTATTTCTTATAGCCTCGAATACATGAAATGCTCCAAGCTGCAAGATTACGTCACAGAAGTGTTTCCGAAAGTGCTAGAGAAGATTCTCTGGCAGGCGTGCTATTAGACGATTGTATCACACTGCCAAATGAAATGAAATCTGACAGTTACATGCAAAAATCATGTTTAGACTTTACAAGTTCATCACAATTTCGAAATAGAGCTGGTTCCTATGGCTCTAGTAGGCTATGTCATCCTCGACGACGAAATAATTCCGCATCGTTGAGTGACCAGCGAGATCTCAATAAGCAGCAGCCTCAAAATAGACAAAATTCTGGTTCCTTCACGAAGCCTCACGAGGCAAACAAATCGTAAGTCACTGCCAAAGAACGAATTTACCCAACTCCGAAAAAAAAAAAAAAAAAAAATAAAAAAATAAATAAATAAAAATAAAAAAAACCGTCACGATCAAGGCGGAAAAGTTATTTGTCTCTCGAAAGTGAAGAGTCATTGCACTTCGTTGAGAGGGTCGATATATCGATATATCTGACATAGACGGTGCGATACATATTGTGCAAATGTGAAAATATCTTCCGTACGAAACGATAGCCATGCGACATCGCCTCGTTATAATACGCATTGTTAGACGTAAGAAATAAAAGTTTTGTACAGTTATTATGATCTTGCGACTGACAAATCGATCGAAAATTGTACTAACAACCGATCATCGCGTTTGCTTGGCCATCGTTCTTTCTTTTCCAATATATGTAAATACAAAGAGAGCAAAAAACTAATAAAACTCGTGCATAATTTTAATAAACGGACTATATAAGCAATTTTTTGAACTACAAATGACATGTTGAATGATATATACAATCCAGTTAGAGAAATATTTGATCTTTTGGAATCCCGTCCTTCCTTTGTCTTCCGAATGAAACTTTCCTTTACGAAATGGAGTATAATTCAAAATGGATTTTACGAAATTTCATTTTCGATATTCTGTCTCGTAATTAATTGAATTTCACTGATTTAAAATTAAATTGTAATGTTTTAAAATTTCCAGAATATTTAAAAATGCTGTTGATGATAAGTCAAAGTGTGAGACGTAACGTCTTCAACTTTTATTAATGTATTCTGACATTGCACAATTAGACAACATGAATTTATTAATCACTATTTTTAAAAAAATGTAGTTTGCTCTCAACAGATTAATTATTCTTGATTTTAAAGAAAAAAAAAACACGCTTATCGATTATTGTTAGATTTCACTATTTCACTATTGCTGTGCATTTATGTTACTTCCATAAATATGTAGTAATGATGAAAGTTCACACGATTTTCAAACAGAGCAATATATAATGTTTTGTTTATGTTATGAAGATAAAGAATAAACTTTCTTCTAATAATGTGCGAGGAAGATAAAAATATTTTCGAGAAAAAGAAAGAACGATGACGCAAATGACGAGTTATCACAAATAATTTCCGATTATTTATTAGTCGCGACATAGTAATAACTGTCCCAGAGGCGGAAAAAGTCAAATAACCGTGAAAAAAATACGTCTATTATATTGTACATATTCTCATGACTCGACTTTTAGTGATTTAAATTTATCTATAGCTTTTAAGCAAGTGACACATAATGATAGGATTTGATACTTTAAGTTTAACATGTTAATAATCTATATATAATCGGATTATATAAACGATTGTTCCTCGTGGCGTGCTTTGAAAATCATTGAATAGGAGAAGAGACATATATGCATACATGTATATTCCAAAAAGAAAACACATTAATGTTGAAAAGATTCATAATGAAGTGCTCGACTCCGACTTTTCTTATTAAAAATGTACTATTGCTTTATATCTCACACGTACATTATACTATCATTCAACATTATTTTCGTTGCCGAAAAAAAAGGAATCTAGATGTAACATAATAATGTACATAATTTTTATCCGAAGTTGACATTAATTTAGAGCGGCGCCACGAGATCATCTATTGTAAAAATATTTACAATATACAATTTATATATATATATATATATATATATATATATATATATAAATAAATTATATAAATATATATAAATTCTTACATTGTTACTTATATATTGCTAATAAATCTTAATTTTACTTTTAAGGCTTATGCTATAAAAAGGGTAAGGTTATTGGTTTCTGGCTTTAACATTTAAGAGAAAAAAATGTATAAAAATATTTCATATAAAGATTATACATTATTAGAGAAATACTATGAAAGGTGTGATTATGTTTATATGTGTAATATGTGTGAAAACGCATTATATATATATATATATATATATATATACATATATATATATATATATATTATTATTATTATTATTACATATTTTTCATTATCTACCTATATTCAAACTATCATAATTATTTCGCCCAGTGAAATATTTAACTCATACAATCTCAATTTTACTAACTTCTCATTCCATACAGTCATTAATCTTACAAGTTGTTATAAATCACAAATTATATTGTATTTATAAAATTATTTCAACGTAAAGTCTAGTCGTCGCTTCGAGACCGCGATTGTTAGCCCCGGTATTTCCTAAAAAACTAAACGAGAAAATTGGCGATTGAATGACCCAATATTTCGATAATTGTTATCAGTGAGAATCAATCGATTAATGAATTAGCGAACTCTTTCATATAATAATTTTAGAGATCTTCGATTGCGCCTAGAGATCGCTTCGCAAATATTGATGCACACACACATACTCAAAAGTTCGGGACAGACACCGTATAGACTAGTTTAAAAACGTGGATTTCGTTTGCGATACAATAGTGCCTTTTCGAGAAGAATCTTCCGGATTGTTATAAAAAAAAAATTGCACTCATATGCACCTGCAGACGCATGCACAAATGACGAAAAAGAAAAGCGCTGCGAATTTTAAGTAAGATACATTTAGAAATTGCTAGAAATAAAAGACTCGTTCGTAGCAGCTGCTAGGTAAATCGGGGCCGGTCGAAAAGCAAAGTGCGAGACCGATAATAAAGATAAATAAACCAAGTTGAAGCCTTTCATTAAAGATGATATTGCATATTTTTTCAAATTTTAGTATTGACCCGCGTGGACCGGTAGAATGTTTTTTGCAAATTGCCGTCTAAAAAGAAAAAAAAAAAAAAAAGAAAAATTAAAAAACGTCCGATCAGTCTACATGGCTCAGTAGAATAACAAATACGTCGACCTACATGTAAATATGCGCAATAATATACTTATATATAGATATAGATGTATGTTTACACATACACACATGTAATAAATTACGAACGAATATCGCGGCTTATAGGGAGAGGGATGGAGGGAGAGAGCATAATTCGTAATCAGTACCTAGAAGGGCCATAACTGACCCAGATGAGTGATAATGTATAACATGGTAATAAGATTGCGTGTGGATTGCGAGTCTTGTACACGTAGTCAACAATTGTAACGTTTGTGAATACATAAAATAAAAAAACCAAAAAAACCGATTGTTGACATGTTTTTTTTATACATGTTTTCATCTTTTCTCCAGAATTTTTCTGTACAATTATAACTTATAACAATTTAATTTTTCAATAAATGAATATTATTTTTTCAGATATATTTTCTCAATGAGCAAATGTACACACTGCGTTATCATTTATATGTATTGTTATTTATATATATATATATTTGTTATATCATTATTTTATGTAGTATTGCTTTTTATCTTTTTTATTTATAATGAAAAGTGTTTAATATTAAATATTACCTTATAGCTCTGATTATATATTTTCTAATATACTTAATATTGGAATTACAATGCAATTACGATATCGATTACTACTTAAAGTAAAAAAATAAAAAATATTGTAGGTATGTACGCATGATTATATATGTATAAAAATTTTATATACTTATATCACAATATAATACATATACAAACAAATGTATAAGAATTATTAAAAGTGCAGTTATTACAATTTATTATTATTAGGATTATTTATAAGATTGTGATTCTTTATATTTTTAAATATGTAATTGCAATAGTATCATTCCATTCCATCTCTCCCTCTCTTATGTGAAATAAGAGAGAGAGAGAGAGAGAGAGAGAGAGAGAGAGAGAGAGAGAGAGAGAGAGAGAGAGAGGAGGAAAGAATCCCGCATCCCGCTCTCGTATTGTGTATGAAAACTTTATAAGACAATTAAAGACAAAGAGAAAGAGGAGGAAAGAGAGAGACGTAAGACAGGAATTCGCCAGAAAAATAACTTATAAGTTCGTTCTTTTTAGCTAAATTTTTTTCCTTTCTTCAAACTTTTAAATATATACTTATCTCATTCTATTCCGTTCTAGAGCAGTTAAAAAGAACAAATTTAATGATCTTTTTGACAAAATCACACTATATCACAAATAATCACAGATTTTTCATATTACTTTCTTGACAAACTTGCTACTTGGATCGAGCTTCCTCGGAGCGTTGCAATGTCGCGCTAGCCACCACTAATCCTTACATTTCACTTATTTGCTCAAACGATTTTGAATTCTACATAATTTATTGTACTTTAGCGATTTTACTGATTTTCGTGGCGATCTCAGGTGATCCATGTGAGTCCATGCTTGACTTTGACTCTTCCCGCCTGACGCCTCGCGCACGTGGCATATATCTTATCCTTGCTGCTTACTTCATACGTTAGGTTAGATCAACAATAAGTGTTGTAAGCACAGACTTCTATATCTCGAGGTCATTTTTTGGTATAGTGTAAAGAAATTAGCGGCCTAGTAATATATAGAAGTCTGTGATCGATACCCAATATACCTGTAAACTAAAAGAAAACCAATTACAATCAAGTATTTTTATACATAGTAAAAAATGTTTAACTGTGATTGGACAATGACAGAAAATGACAAACTAGGAAATTTACTAATGTCACTAACTTTAAATTAGGAATTTAATTTCTTAGATTGTCACAGAGGCGCTCATAGCTTATCGATCTTATTGACATCTATGAAGCATTTAGCGAGATCTTGTCAAATCAACGCTCAAGGTAAGAAAGATCGAGAAAAGTTTAAGGTGATTAAGAGTTGATGAAACAAGTAAATGCCTAGCGTATTTTTGCCAACTGTCAATTTTTCACTCGACAAATTGAGAGAAGCGAGAATATTGTTTGATGCAACAATTTTGCAAACGTTTATGAAACGTCGATGATCGATGATTACGATCGACGGAAAAAGAGAAAGCGAGAGTTAGGTTATATTTCTGTTACGATATTGTAATAGGTAGGTAAACATTTCCTAGACATTAAAATTCTTCATAAAAGCTAATTTTTCTGCGATTTGTATATGAAGATGTATCTTTTTGAAATGAACAATTAAATTTTATTTTGAATAATAAACATAATATTTCTACAGGAAATGCAGTAATTTTATAGATTTTGTCATACAAAACTTTTAATTATACAAAATATTTATCTTAATACACTTGGATAGAATTGGGTATAAACAAGATTTTTTTTGTTGATAGGTAATTGCAATAATGAATAATCCAGAGAAATCTGATACGCTGGTAGAATCATCTATCAAAGCGACAAAGGGAAAACCGAAGAGACGATCAGCTTCTTCTTCTAGTAACAACTCTGAGAAAAATAAGAAGAGACGGAACATATGTAGCAAGGACAAGAGAAAGAAGTCAAAACATAGAAGTAGTTCCAATAGTTCCAGTTCTTCTAGCGCTTCAAGTCCAGAGAGAAACGTATATAAAGAAAGAAAAGACAGAGATGAGAATACAGAGCACAAAACTAAAAGATATGAAAATGGTATGGATTCGCAGAGAAGAAGTGGCAAGTACACTGATCAAAGATGGCATAACAAGAGATGGTATAACAATCATATACCATATAATCGGAAAGATTATGGTTATTTTAACTTACGCCCTTATAGACGTCAGAATTATTATGATAGAAATAGAAGGGATGCATATAACAATTATCATTATAATAGACACAATAGCAGAAATTATGAAAGAACATCTAGTTATGGCAGGTCAAGATTGCAAGATTATTATAGAAATACTGGCAGAAATGCAACTAGTCAATCTATGCGAGAAGATAGTTCAAAAGAGCGAACAAATCAATCACGAGCCACTTTAATGATGGAAAGACTTGATTCGATAAAGGATAATACGGAAATAATTGAGCAAATGAAAGAGAAAGAGAAGAAAAGAATAGGAGTTTTTCAAGACAAAACTCAATCAAGTCGCAAAAAATTGAAAAGTAAGAGATCTTTGTCTACTTCTAGCTCCTCTAGCATCAGTAGTACTAGTAGTAGTAGCAACAGTAGCAGCAGCAGCTCTAGTAGCAGCAGCAGCAGCAGTAGTAATACTGACAGTAGTAGCAGCAGCAGTACCAACAGTTCAGAAGATGAAAGAAAGCAAAAGAAAGCTAAGAAAAAAGCTAAAAAATTAAGGAAAGCTATGAAAAAACGGAAGAAAAAACGAATGAAGAAGAAATTAAAGAAAAAGCTAAAAAAGTCTACATCTAAGAAAAAGGGATACAGTAAAAAGAAATTTAAAGAAAATAAAGAAATTCAAGGATCTAGTAAAAGAGAGAATACAAAGGAAATTATACCCGAAGTAATAGAAAAAGCAAAAGCTATGGCGCCTATGACGAAAGAGGAATGGGAGAAGAGGCAAAATATGATTCGCAGAGTTTATGACCAAGAAACTGGAAGATACAGGTGAATATATAAATATGTTATAAAGTAATAGAACAATGATAATGAAACTAATTATACAAAAATTTTATAATTATTATTGCTCCCGATCTCTGATATTATTTCTTCTACATTTTCTATACAATTATTTAAATAAATGTTTATTTTTTTATAAAGATTAATCAAAGGCGACGGAGAAGTTTTGGAAGAAATCGTTAGCCGAGAACGTCATAAGGAAATTAACAAACAAGCAACCAAAGGAGATGGCGAATACTTTCAAGCGCACTTAAAGATGAAAGCTTTGTGAGGTATTTTTTTATGTAATTAATCATAATTGGTCTCTTAAGTTATATATGTATATAACTTACCTTTGTCTCATATACGCAGTGATAATATTACAATGTGTTTTTATTGTGTTGCCGTTCTCTAAATGCATTTATCTGAGAATATACATATGAGTATAACTCATACATAAGAAAATTAAATTTAGGTTTTTTTTACATGACTATTATAGAACGTTATGATATAAAAAAAAATAAAACTAAAAAATTATTATATATAATTCAAATCTTTCTCATTACATTGAGATAGAAACAAAAATAAAATAAAATTTACTCATGTAATACAAGAAAATAATTATTGAAATAGAATATTTTAAAATAAATTTTAATTATAGTATACATGTATATAATAAAAATTTATTTTAAGTTTAAAATTTATTTAAAAATATTTTATTCTGATAGTTATTTTCTTGTGTTATATGTAAATAAATTTAATTTAATTTTTATTTCTACATTGTATATAAATATATATGTATATCTGTATGTATATATATGTATGTATATATATGTATGTATATGTATATGTATATATGTATATGATTCGCGCGCGTACATAACATTGAAAGATAAATGTCTACTTATTAATAATTTTATTGCATGTTATTTGACAACAGTATAACGTTTTATTAACATATCAATAGTTTAGCTGTTATATTTTACACTGGAGTCTCTTTCTCTCTCTCTCTCTCTCTCTTTGAATCCCCACATTTTTTTTGAAATGAATGCTAGAATTATCTTATCGTGAAACTTCCGCGACAAACCTTTCGCTTTTCATTCTTCCAAATTTCCATTTTATCCAAGATAGAATCTCATCATTTTCCTAACGATATTTTAATAATTCGAAAGAAATTATGTAGTTATAATGCAAAATTTACATATAACATTTTATCTCTTTTCACTCTTGTAGAAGAAAATTATCCGAATTTTTTTAATTACCAATTTTCATGCGCAAAACTTTGCAAAACTCGAAGAAGCAAGATTCGATGAATGCATATTACGCGGTATTGGAATTGTAATAGTGGATTCGTTCGCTGCGCGAGAGATACGCATACCAGTAGAAGACATTGATGGCTAGAAAAAAGAGGGGAAACACTACACGACTGGCACGGTCGATCTTCGATACCGAGTTATATCTGGGCGTCCTTCGGCGTCGTCTTCTAGAGGTGGACAATGTTGTTTGTCTGGAAGATAACGGGGGCGGCGGTAGCGGTGATTTCGTTGCCGTTTTCGCCGTTATCGCCGTTGTCTGTCGCGATGGTGGACTACAGGTGACGCAAGATATCTGCCAATGACTAGCCACCGTGGAATCTTTATCGGGATGTATCGAAATCGCCGATAATGGTATCACTTCTATCATGCTATCGCCATTTATAAAGTTGCCATGATTATTGCGTCCTCGTGCTCCGGAATTTTTTCGACATGCCTGAAACAATTTTCGCGGGAGCAAATTGAGATATTACATTGAATAAAAAATTGAACAACTTTAAATACTTAAAAATGAAATAAAAAAATATTTTATATATGTATATACATACATATATAAATATATCTATAGTAAAGTATTTTCGACAAACGAATCAACGAATATATATACTTGTATATTTAGTCAGATTTAAATGATTTTTGATAAGATTTATATCTGTTGTTAAGAAACAAAAGGAAATTGAACAAATGTAAGAATTAATAATTTCCTGCTTGTTTATGTATTTCTTTACTAGTTGATTCTTACTTTTCCATCTATGTCTTCTTCTCCGCTCGAACTTTCGGTGTCGCTTAGATCAGAACTGAAATAACATTCGCCCGATCCATACTTGGTGAAGTAGTGTACGACCGCGAACTGTATTATAGTAGCAAAGATGAATGCGAATGAAAGAAAGACGAAGAAATCCAAGGCAGTTGGATAAGGTACCTTTGGCAGATCGGTTCTTGCTTCAAGTCCTAAGAACGTCATCGTCAACACGGTAGTTATACCTGAAACAACATGTAATTAATAACAATCGAACGAAATTATAAATCTTAAAAGAATCAAATTTGTTAGAGTTTAAGTGTGAGTAATGAGAAAATAATTATTTGGTCATTTATATGTACATAATTGTAATTATATTTTCTCTTGATAATTTAATCTGCAAAAAATTGTTTTCGTCACTATTACTCTCTTCTAATTCTTTAATAAAGCTTTCGCGTTGCAAGATTTTCGAGAAATACGACATACGTAATAAATAAGATATAATGAAGAAGAGAAAAAAAAATGGCATTTAATCGATTTCGTATCAATAGAGAGTATATTACGTTCACAGTCGAGATTTTGGAGGAGTACAATGTTTATTATACATCCCCATAATAGCACAAGTTAAAAGAACTACAATATGTATTCCATTTTTGATATTAGACGTAGAAAAGCGAGCTTAACGATGTCAGAAATTATTAGCGCATTTACGGGACGTTGAGATAAACGTTGCATATTAAATTATGCGGTTTGCACACGCTCTCTCGCTTGCGGTTAATGTAGATTCCTCTTGATACATTTTGTTTCGCACCGCACTATCTCCCTATAAACATTTACGATACACATTTCTCTCATGAATATACACCAAAGCGACGTTCAAGGGGCACATGTTACAACGATGCAAGTCTCAGAGAACGCTTATAATTATTAATATCAATGAGCAGCTTCCCTTACCCAACGACACTCGATCGGCAGTGGCTTCTCTGTTTAACCAGAAGGACACCCAAGACAGGACGACCAGCAGGACGCAAGGACCGTATACTTGTATTAGAAAATTACCCATGTGCCTTTGCAAGTGGAAGTATACCAGAAGCATCGAATAGTCCGCTGAAATGTATTTTAATGTGTATAATTATCGTAATGAAAATAATGACCAAGAACTTTAAAAACTTTAAAAATAATCACTGAAATAATCAGTGAAAAAGATCGAAAAATTTAAATGCAATGGTTCACGCTTGAATGATCTTATGTAATTTTTGATAAGATAGTAAAAACTCTAGAACGCGTGAAACGATACTGTACATTTAAAATATTTTAAAAACATTTCTACAATCTTTATAATTTTTCTTTCTGTGTCCAAAATATAATTTTCATTATCTCAACGAGATTATAGCTAAATATAATTATTGCTATACAATTTATTATTAATTAATTATATAATAAAATGGCATTGTTTTTTTTAAATTATTATACTAATTTCTTTATATATATCCGTAGGAAAATTTTATGACTTTAAG
Source organism: Cataglyphis albicans (assembly GCA_038406275.1). Taxonomy (NCBI): domain Eukaryota; kingdom Metazoa; phylum Arthropoda; class Insecta; order Hymenoptera; family Formicidae; genus Cataglyphis; species Cataglyphis albicans. The sequence goes on from JBCAUJ010000020.1 coordinate 5,862,556, forward strand.
CAGATTTTCTCGATAAGTGCACAATCAAATCAGCAAAAGTCAAATCAGCTGTTTGCCGTTTACTAATCGATAATCCAATTAAAATTTGCTGCTGAATCTTCTAGAATGCTTGCTTAAGTATATGTGAAGCTTAAGAGAGAAAAAAAGATAGAAGGAGAAAGAGAAAGGGGAAAAAAGAAGGCTGCAATTAGTCATCGCTTTTACGCGCCGACTTTCGACGCTATTTTTCTTCATTCTTTGCTTCACCTGAAGATATTCCTTTTGTCGATATTAATATAAGGTGTCAGCCAACTTTCTCCTCGCGATCAAATTTTTTAAAGAAATTCCAGTTTGCGGTTCATCAGACTCATAGTTTTTTTTTTTTCTTTTCTTTTAAGTTTTTTTTGTCTTTTCGATGTTTGCAAGAAGAAATATGGCTGAACCGGATATTCTTGATCTGCGAAGTTTCACTCACCATGCGAGAATCCCGGTGCAATGGAGTGATTTGCGGTCGGATTGGCGACCAGATCAAATTGCGATAATTTCATATCCTCCGCTATAGCGACTTGTCTCGCGCTGTTCCATTTGTAGATTATGTCGCGTGTCGTGTAGCCAACTATAAATTAATTTTGCAATAGAAAAAGAATTAACTAGTCGATCTAACAACGATTGACAATCAAAGTATGCCTGATCTTTCCTGCCTTGATCATTTAAATAGTAAACGAAAATACGTGAAAAGTATTAATAAAATTGTAATTGAATTTGTAATTTTATGTCTCAACGGAATGCATCAAATTAATAGTTGAAAACAAATTACGCCGCATAATTTTTATAGGATAGGATTACAAATTCATTCGAGAAACGAATAAGTTTGACTTCCATTATCGCGCCGTTGAGATCTTACAGTTATAATCGAGAAATAACACATCACTCAATAAGTCCCCGGTCTGACACATTACGGCAACATTGTTGACAGACCTACGTGATTTCTAAAAAAAAAAAAAATTGTTTTTCTTAGTTAGACCGGAGACTTATTGAGTGATGTGTTATATATCTCGCGAATAAACACGAAAAATAAAAAGGAGAAAAACGTATGACATTTTTGAGGGTCATGGAACAAGCAAATCTTTACTAAACTTACAGCTACCGAATTGCAACGGACATCTCTGCATATCCATGGGAAAATCTTCGAGATTCATCGGACATCCCGCTTTAATGGTAAGTCTGAAACAATAAAGGGACAACAAAGCACAGTTTCAACATATAATTTTAACGTAACGCAGGCAACGTACACAAAACTGTAATCATTTTTCAAAAATTATCAATTGATCACTAATAATTGTATTTAATAATGATGACAATTCTGAGATGCACTTTACTAAATTTATCGAATCCTTGTTTCTTATCACGCAACATTGGAAAATTATTGTGACAAAAGTATAGGTGCAATATTTTTGTCAAACGCAAACACATAATGGAATAGTAGTGTTAATATATTCGAGTTTGATCGAGTTGCACTGTGCATAATTTAATTCGACTCCGTCGAGGAAGTTAGAACCGAAGGATGAGAAGATCCGTGGCTAATCGGATCCATCACCCCTCAGTACTCTGCGGCTCGTTCGATCGCTCAATTTGTAGAAGACATAGCTTCCTGCATCTCAGTACATGCATCGCAATTGCTTTGTATTCTATCATTTTCCGAGAATTTTATTGCATTTTACTGTAAATTTGTGACCACATCTGTCCAAATTATTTTAGAAAAAGCTTTTCTTAATTTTAACAAATCTGTTTGCACAAAAATAAATTTAATAAAGCCTAATTATTTTGAAAGTTTTCTTCCATTTAATGTGCAGTACGCGCGTATTATCAAATAATCTATAATATATCTCTTTCTTGAATTATTTGAAATGCCCACATTAATAATATAGTTGGCGTATATAAATATTACGATTAAAATTTATAATCTCTAAAAAACTTTAGCAGAGAAAGAGAATTGTGTACAAGTAATTAAAAATAAGTATGAAAATAGATTGAAAATAATTAAATGGTCTTTTAATATACAATGATAATAGAGAGAAAGAAAAGGATATAAAATTTTTAAAGCTTAAATCACAATATATATTTATATTAATTTTAAATATTATAAAATATACAAATTAACATTTCTTTTGCACCGTCTTCAAGAAGCTAAAAAAGAAAAAAATTTATGCATTATTTATTACGTTTTTATGTTTCGAAAAAAATTATATCCGCATGTATAATTTTTAAAATATGAAGATAGATTGCGAAACTTTATATAAGAATATATAAAATAAATAATGAGCACGAAGAGGATAATGAATAATGACTTATAAAAATACAAGGAGAAGATAAAAATTTTCATTTTGTACAAAATAGGGTTTCAAGCAAAGGGCTTCGTCACAAAATATGTACATATTTCTCTCACGTATCTCGGCGTCATGCTTCGAGATTGGCTACATTTTATGCCCGAAGATGGGGCTCGGGCAATTTACCTCGGACGATTTTCGGTTTCAGTGTGTCGCGACTGCTTTTTATCCTCGGTAAGGCTGAATCCGACAGCAAAACCGGTTACGACAGTCAACGAAGGAAGAAATCTGATTATTGGGACACTAAAAGTTGGGCTTTCGAATAAAACACGAAATGTTGCGTCTTTTAAATCAGTTTTCGATTATATTCGACGTGAAGATAGATAAAATCTGTACGTGTGCGCTTTGACAATTCGTATTGATTGATCGAGGTGAATATCATTTTGACCGAAAAATCGTCTTTCTTCGAAGAAATACCGGTTTGCATTTTATGCCGGCTCATTTTTAAATATTGATTGTGCGTTCATCTTTGACCTATTGCATCTTAAGCGATTTTACATTTTTGAGAAATTATTATAAAATTCTATCATTTTAAAGATAGTTGTGACACATGCAGAATTTACAATTTATAGAATTCATATATTCGTATATCATTAATATACAACTTCAAAAATCCATTAAAGATTTATAATAATAAAATGGAATTCTTTTCAATTCATTGCAAGTTTATAGTTAAGTTGTGTTCTTTTTAAACAAACGTAGAAAATGTTTTACCAATGATTGCTTTCACGTGATGGTTCTAACACATCACTCAATAAGTCCCCGGTCTGACACATAATGGCAACATTTTTGACAGACCCACGTGATTTCTAAAAAAAAATTTGTTTTTCTTAGTTAGACCGGAGACTTATTGAGTGTTACAATTTATTACAATAAATATTTTTCTTTAAAAACTTAGATGAGAAGAAATAAAAGGATAAATTTTATTCTTTTATAATAATAAGTTTTTTCTGTCTCATGAATAACGACGAGCGCGGCAGGAGAAGCATAAGATGAAACAAAATCGAATTGGAGGAAGTTAAAAGATGAAAAAGACTTTGAGAACGTGAGAAAAGAATTAACCGAGCGACAAAGTTAAAGGCCCAAAAAATTAAATAATTCAATAAAAAAATCTTGTGGCTGCGATTTACCGCTATACGTTTGAAAAGTTTTTATAAAAAACTTTGCTTCGACAGAATTTAACGGACCTAAGAGGAAATCTGCCAATCGGCGGAAAGACAGAGAAAGAGAGAGATTCTCTATATAGCACAGTGTATACTTTATGCTTCACATATTTTCTCGAATTGGAGATATCTATCTCTCTATTTCTCTCTCTCTCTCTCTCTCTTGGAAATGCAACGACGAGTTACTTCAACAACTCGTCGTTTTTCCGTTCATGCGTGCATCGCAACTCGTTCTCGATACGCTTTTCAATGCAGCAATTCATCTCTTCTCAAATTCGATCGTCTTTAGTTTCCTTCCTCTCTTTCCATTTGCGTTTACCTCGCCCGTTATTACTGTTATTAGTATGCGGTGTGCTCTCATATTCGCTTACTCTCGTGCTTCCGCTATGATGATGAGTCGTGGGCTTGATTAGCAGCGCAATCTCGCATTATTATTGGTACAGTAAAGCCGAATTCTCGAAAGCTATTTTAAACATGGATTAAAGAGAACAATTCGCTGCTGTATATTACGTTTATACAAGAGTTCGTTTTGTATCTTGAATTTGTAGTTGCTTTGAATTTTTTATAATATATATATAATATATTATGATTAATTATAATAAATAATTTATTTATTCTATTGTATAATCTAAATTGTAGTAATAAGTCGACATAGTTTAACAACAAATTGTATTTGTAATTTCTAGATCAACTTGATCAAGATCAATTCACGGATCTTGGAAATCTTTGAAATCAGTGAATTCCGGCAAGCTCTCTCTCTCTCTCTCTCTCTCTCTCTTTCTCTCGTCAGTTTAGATGAGCTTCGATAGTCGGATAAAAAGCAGCGACAGCTAATAAAGTGTCGAGTAAATAACACCACGGACGTGATCACGACACTTTCCAGTACGAATGAGTCCGACTGGTCAGAGAAAGGTACGGGACCTCCTTTTTCAAAGAACACTCGAGATGAGACAGCGATTGCAGAAAAGTTTCCCGTTCTCTTCAATGAAAGGTTTCCGTGTAATTATATCCGCAGATGTTTCTCATTTTATATCTAACATTAAGCAAATAACAATTTTCTTTAAAGATTAAATAAAAGTTTATCAAAATTCACTTAAGAAATATATCATATCTTATACTGAAAAAAAAAAATAAAATAATAATTATTGAAAGCAGTTTTGACATGAATCAGAATTAAAATAAATGTAAAGAAAATCTTATTTTTTATTATAATACATTATTACATTTTTCAAGATCTCTAACAACGTTCATATATTTAAGTGCATTGAATAATAATTGTAAATATAACATTACGACATTTTTAACATAAACTAGAATTTTTTTTTATATTGGAAATGTAATATGTATGCTATTGAAAGTTATTCGAATGAAAAGATCGGTCTGATAATTTCCCGGAAAATATGCGGCTGCATATATATCCATATTATTCCAATAATATCTCTTTCCACAAGCTTATTTTGATTATTCTCTTTTAAAATTATTCCAACCCATGATTATATGAACATTATAATCAGCAAAGTTAATAGTATTGAATGATATAATATCTGAGAGTAGCATATCTTTTATCAAAATAGTTTGAATATTTTTGAAAGAAAAGATAAGCAAAAATCAATATTTAATTTCATAATTTTATCAATGGAATAATAAATACCAATAAATTTTAGAAAAATCTGTGATGTATTATACAAGAAAAAAAAAAGAAAAAAAAAAAATATATATATATATATATTATATATATATATATATCTCACATCACTCAATAAGTCTTCGGTCTAACTAAGAAAAACAAATTTTTTTTTAGAAATCACGTGGGTCTGCCAACAATGTTGCCATAATGTGTCAGACCGGGGACTTATTGAGTGATGTGTTATATATTAGGGGCAACAGTTTATTTAAGATAACTTCAACACTAACATTTTAAACGTGAGTATCATCCCTGAAATATACACATGCTATATTACGTCTTTTTATTTAAATTTCTAGGAGACTCGAACGGCTCGATCAAAAAATCTCCAGGCGTAGAGTAATTCGGATACCTCGGGTTCATTAAACCTATATTACTCAAGAGTTTACCTCCTGAAAGAGAGAAGGAGGAAATGAGGGGATGAAATATAACGGGATACTTATTATTAGCTTGTCATATTTTCCTCCCTCTGTTTCATTAAGCGTTACTTTGTGTTGTTGTACAAGTATGAGAAGTATTTGTATGACAAATACAAATATGAAAGGGGAGGGTAAGTGTGCTGGATTGAGCAATATATCGAGTTTCTTCTTTGTTAATCCGTTCCCTTTCTCTTGACCTAGTCTTCCGGATCAGCCCCATTGTCCATGATAGAATTAACCCTCGAGTTCGAGATGTCTCAGACCTTGCACATGTCACGTTGCTAAGAAAAGATTTGCAAAGATTCGGCCGAGCGAGCACCGAATCACGTACTCGCTGCGATCCTATATATGAGATCTTATCACCTTGTTCAGTAAACGAGTTATTAACGCGCTATTAATAGACGTATCTTTTTACTTGTCTTCGATATGCGATTTTTAAGCCATTAATTTTTCTTGATTTTGCGGAATTTGTAAATTACGTATAAAAGCCAAAATTTACTTACAATTCATAAAATAATTAATTAGCACATTTTCAAATAATATAGCAGTATATAGAAAAAAGAAAAGATGTGACAAGGGAAAAGAGGATATTCTTTATAAGAAACTATGACAGTAGTAAGAGATGAATGAAATCAGATAAGGGGATAAATCTCATAACGCTTTTCCAATTGATCGTGAGAGAGAGAGAGAGAGAGAGTTGCGCTTCTCACAATCGGATAACACGATGATAGAGACTAACTCTTTCTCAATGGCATAATAACGTTTGGTACAAAATACATTTAAAATGAAATATGAAAGATACATGATAAGGTTCCTCTCTTTTTATCACCGAAATTATCGATATAGTTTGATTATTTAATAAATGAATATTAAAATAAAACAAGATATATTTATAAATAAATATAAAATGTAATAAATCTAAATTTTATTTGATGTTTTTTGATGTCTGGCACATATGTTTTTTCTTATTGTATATAAATTTGTAAGAAATTTTCTGACATCTGCTTTTTGTATAAAAGGCGAGCTTTTTGATCTCTCTAAGTCGTGTATGTTTTTAAGAGAGATTACATTGAGGTAACATTGAGATATTAATCACGATCATGCATACCTTGAACTGTAAAGTACTCTGCCATCTTGGTAAAGCCTGACGAATTTATTCGGGCTGGTGATCGTATGCAAATAACTGTGCTTGCCGTTGTAGAAGTATGTGTCGGGTTTCCAGATCCTCGCCAACATGGATATGCTCAACGCGAGTGTTTCCTTACCACCCTGAAAGGCTAAACGTCTGTCGACCCACGATTGCCGAAAGTAACAGTCCATTGAATACGTCTGCGAAAAATTTCAAAATTTGATAAAGTCGATTCTGTGTATGTGTGAAACGTTATCCTTGCAATATCTTTATAAATCGAAATAAATGAAGAGCGTAGAAGATGAATCACGCAAAATTTCTTACGTCTAGAAAGAAGGAAAAATTTGTCTACCAAATTTTTGGCAGAATTATCTTTAACACATCACTCAATAAGTCTCCGGTCTAACTAAGAAAAACAAATTTTTTTTAGAAATCACGTGGGTCTGTCAACAATGCTGTCATAATGTGTCAGACCGGGGACTTATTGAGTGATGTGTTATATATAGGCAACTACGAGTCAAGTCGAAATCATTTGTCTCGCATACATTGCACGAGATGAACAAAAACTATGACTGACCATATCCACTTCGGAAATGGGACCCATGCTGCGTACCATGATATCGACCTCAACGGTAGCCGGAGGCCCGCCAAAATCTGGCCTGATACTATTGTCGTAACCGCGAAGTAGATTGTCCAGCAGATCGCTAATGTTGCTGTGATTGTTACTTTGCGTTCGCTGTCTAGCGGTCGTTCTCGTACACGCTGCCATTCTAAAAAACAAGCGTCAGATTGATCGTTTCGGATTAACTTTATAAAAAATTATTTTTAATAATTTTTTATTTTTAATTATTTTTAATAACTTTATAAAAATTTCGCAACTAGACAACCAACTCTTTTATTCGTTTGACTAAGATTAATGAACGTTGATGAATTCAGTGTGTAAGATTCGAAATTCGGACCTCTCATCAAAACATTAAATATATCTCGTACAGCGAGCAGATTGATCTGCATCGATACAACACGTCAGAATCGATTTTCAGCTGTAAGAGAGTGAGCAACTGGTCGAAATTATCGTGTCCTAAATGCTCGCCTATGTATTCCGGCTGGATTCTCTTCGCACAATTTTGCGCATACCAATCCATCTACTCATATATGCGCGTATGTATAGATGGCAAGTACGTATGGGGTAAGCCACGGTTTATTTTCACTCGAACTGTTCCGAATCTTTAGTGAATGTCTGTGAATATCTCCGTATGCATGTGCATACAGCGCGCGTAATTAAAACGTCCGAAATTTACGTGCAAGAGAAAGCTAAATTAAATCAGAATCATACTTGAAAAGCGCATTAAACAAAACCGCTGTCTCTCTTTCTAATAATCATCGCATTGCCAAATTTACTTTACATTGTTCCGATTTATATTCTTAAGAGAAAGCTTGTGTATTCTTTCTTTTGTTGGCATGCTTTTAATAGCATTTATTATTAATTCTTTAATACTGAAATACATTCTTAATTGGATTTTTATTTTCGAACATTTAATTATTCTTTGATAATAATTACGCATACCTATAGAATATTGCCTGTTTACTTGATTCATAACTCAATCTTTTCTTTGTTCTTGTTTCCTCGATGGGGTATAATATCATATTAATATCTATCGTTAATATGTAATTAATTGGAGCATCAGTGTCGTCGTAATTGAACGAAGAAAGAATATCTATCCGTGACAGTTTATATTCATGTATTCCAGGATAAAAGCGTTTAAACGGAAAAGTAGCCTTTGTTTTCAATGTATGTAAAAATACTTTCAATTATACGAGCCGTATATAATGGCAACAATGAGTGAGTATATGATTTATTTATACACTATGTAAAGGCCGCATCACTTCTCCTTAAACGAATGCGTAATTAATCGCGTAATTTAGAAATTGTTTCACGAACTGTCATATCGTCGAATTGAAACGAAAAAAATCTTGCACTAAATAAATTTTATAATTCGCATCATTGGAATGCATAGAATAAAACTAAGAAATAGAGATCTATTTTGTAGATTGAACTTACAAAAAGAATGTGATAAGGTTGACGAGAGCAAGCAAGATTTTTGACTTCATAATGTTCCAAGCCGAATCTTTGCTTTCTCCGAGTGAGCGAAGACTCGCTCATCGATTTCATTTAACAATGGGATTGTTCGATATTTCACGCTGCAACAAAAATCAACAGAAAGACGTTAGTGAAAGTAAAAGTATATGTTGAAGCACATCAACTTAAATTTAATTTATATACAAGTAGTTAAATATATATTTTTCTCTGTATTTTTATATTTTAATTACTCGTTCCTTTTTTTATATACAATGACTCTAAATAATACAAATATCTAACGGATGTCGCGAAAAGAGGATCTAATTTTTCAAACGTTTTTTCAATGTCTCTTAAACAACTTTTGCGTTTTATTGCAGTTTTGGGCGTCGAAGCGCGATGGTAGATAGACAGGTGTCGAATTGGTAAATCCTAACTGTAAATGCGTACATTCGCCGCCTGTAACACATTCGTTCTCTCGAAAATAGTTCATAGCCAGAGCGACGTACGTTTCAAAGCGAACGAACCGCACCGCAATGCAAACAGTTATTTGTACATACATAAATACGGGAATGCGCTTTGAAAGATGGGCATCGTTCGCGACTAGAGCAGTCTGATTATTAGTATCGTGATTATATCCCGGAAGCGAGGATTTTATTCAACGCGGCTTGAAAAGAGTTTGAGAGTGAGAGTTTTTGAAATTATGATTATTTTCTAAAAGTATATTGACACGTTAAATGAAAACATTGATAAAGATGATCGATAATTTTGCATTTTTTTCATTTTTAATTCTTTCCAAAAAAAGCCAACTGTTTTTAATCTTTGAAAAAATTTTCACCATCCATACCCATGATTTTTGACAGATATATGATACGATAGATATACACATGTTTTAGAAATAATAATGTAAAGCATGATTTTCGTTATAATGCGAATACATCATATGCGCGCAACATATCTCTGTCAGCGATAGAGAATAGACAAGTTACATGGTGTTTAACGTACGCATAACGAGAAAGGATAGGCGTTTCCTTAAAGTTTAATTCGTGATTCGAGATTACGATACCGTGAAAATCCCCGACACTGACATACCCTGACAATACTTCGCGTTACAAAGCTATAAATTGAGATGAATATCAATTTTCGACATATTATAGACGGTGACAAAATGCAACGTATCGATTGTCGCGTTTTCAATAAATATTGCAAAATTAATACATCACTCAATAAGTCCCCGGTCTGACACATATATGGCAGACCCACGTGTTTTCTAAAAAAAAAATTTGTTTTTCTTAGTTAGACCGGAGACTTATCGAGTGATGTGTTACTTGTAAAGATCATTAATTTAATAGTCGAGAGTTTTGAATTCTCTCGTTAAATTATATCAATTTTATTAAATCTCAATTCCTGAAATTAACGCGAGGGTCTTAATTGCTTTCTTAGCTAATCATCGGAATGCTTGGGATGTCAATTTACCTATGCAGACGCCGAAATGAAAAACTTGGGGATTCCAAAAAGAAAAGCATCGTCGAACAGACGAAGCGGATATCGCACGGAGACAACGGACATTTCGGCGACAACTTCGATGCGGATGCTGACATGTCCCAACGAAATTCGCTGTGAATGTTGAATGTTGAAAATCGTGAAAGAAAGATCGGTTCGCATTTACGGATGTATCAAGACTGTTTGTTGCACAAAAAGGAAAGATTGGATGTTTTCTTGATTTTGAGCGTTTGACGGATAATATATACAAACGTGGTATTGATTTCGAAATTCAAAGCGGCATCAAAAAGTCGAAGTGTAATCCCGTGATAAATCGATTGGAAATACGCAAAGAGAATAAATGCACGATATTTATGTGTACAAAATGTAAATATTTTACGATGTATCTAATTAGAAAACATAAAAATTAAAAGCTCGTGACAATTTACGATTGTCAAACTTGAATTATATTAATATTTATATACAAATCATCCTTTATCCAGTATCATATATAATAATTTAAAGTTTATCAGATCTAAATTCATCATCTAAAAGTGAAACGTTAGTCAAGTGCATTGTGAATCGTGAAATTTCAAGATGGTTCGACCGTCGAATCCTCGACTCATGGCTCGCGTGTTAGACGCAGTGACGAATCTCGGCAACACCAGAGGTTCATCGGCTCGCGAAGTCCTCAGTTTTATCCGGCAGAGTAACGTGTCACCCAAGAATCTGACGCTGCAGGTTTATAACACACAAATATATAATTATATGATTGACACTGCAATTGTGAGTTGAATTGTTTTTCTCTGGCAATCTACCTTTTAATTAATAAGGATAAAATTTCAGGTAATCTAGACATGTATAATTTCTTATAAAAATAAAATGTTTGGTGATATGCATTGCAGGTGCATCGAGCTTTAAAACACGCGGTGAATGCCGGACTTTTACGACATAGGAGTGGTCGTTACAAAGCATTGGCTACTCTGAATCCCGCTTCTGTCTCTACTCCACCTGCCACCAAGGAATCAACTAATGGCGATAAAACAACTGAGGAGAAGAAAGCCAAGTCCGACGTACAAGCGCCGATCGACAAGACGGAAGACTCTTCTCATCGAACACAGGAGCGCAAGTATGCCTATTATCTTTATGATGAATAGTGAAGTCTGTCTCTTATGGATCCTAATTGTAAAATATGTAATCCGAGAATACGATTGGAAATAGATAGCTTACGATTTTCTACTTGATTCTATGTATGAATGTAGAAAAAGAACCACGTCACGGAGACGAAGCAGCAGACATCGTAGTAATAAAATAAGAAGGAGATCGAGACGCTCGCCATATCCTAAATCGTCCAATACGTCCATTAAAAATCGAAAGGTGCGATTATCTTAACATTTATTATGTGTATTATATTCTCTCTCTCTCTGTGTGTCAACTTTTCGTGATATAAATGTTATTGGCGGCGTTGCATTATCCATTACACTTTGGAGCTAAATGAACTCACTCCCCGAGTGGGGATGAATTGTAACAAGAGCTTACTTAAGACAACTACAATATGATACTTTAATTGTTATTAAGGTAAAGAGAAGGAGGGATATACCGAGTGCGGAGCCAATACTTGCCAATTATTGCATAATCAAATATCATATCTATGACGTATATTTTACAACGTGAAACAAATCATCATTTAGACAAATTAAAACGTTGTGGAATTATAACAATTATTACAATTCTTTTCTTCTACATATTGTTACATATTCAAAGGAAAATTATTGGCTGGACAAATCATACGAAATACAATTTTGACATTTACAGCGACGGCAGCGAAAGCGTAAATACGAGGACGAGGAATTCGAGGATCAGTCATCCGGACGATACATCTTGCACGAAAGGGACGACGAGTCATCCGTACCATTCAATCGCAAAACGAAACGTTCGAGAATATCCAAGCGAGAGCTCGAGTCCGATTTCTCCGACGAGAGCGATCGCGAAAGCGACGTGAACCGGAAACGCGTTTCCCGATGTAATTTATATCGCATTGGAATAGAGCAGAATTATAGTGGTAGATTGACAATTATGCGCGCTCTTTTTTTTTATTTTATAATTTCCCTTAGACACATACATGTGCACGCGTATATAATTGTTATTTTTAATTCGCAGTAATTTTGATCCTCTTCCTCCGTTAAGCTATAAATATTTATTTCAGCGAGTAAACCATTGTATCGAGAACCGAGATGCAAAGAAACGCGGGCGAAATCGAGAGGCAGATCAGCATCGCGAGCTCGTAGTCCGCAGATGCTGCAACGAACTATGCAGCCACGACAGTATCCGATCGAGGAAGTCGGAAATGATAGGCAGCGATACGACGAGGATCACGAGTCCATGGAACGTGACTTGGCGCGTCAGGAAGCGCACGAGGAGGAAGATGTCGAGGGGGCTCGCGAGCCAAATGACAGCAACAGCGGCAGCACCCTGGACAATTCGCGAGACTGAGAGAAAAAAATTCCATCTTTTCATTCGATATCTTTCTGCATATCTTCTTTCCCTTTCTCTTTTTCTCCGCTCATTTCGATATAGTCTTTCACTACTATTTTTTTTTAACGATTGTATACATCAATTTATTTTGTTTTCTATTTTTCTTGTCTTGTTTTAAGTGATAGATTTTTTGAGCACTTTAATCGTATAAAGACAGCTTGAAATATATACCCGCGTATGTTCTAGAAAGTTTTACCATCACTTTTACAACGTGTTGTTTTTCATTAGATTCCTCAACCAATTTTAAATTGATTTTATTTTTTTATCGGAACATCACAAACAAAGTCATGGCATTTAACTTTCGATTTTGTAGCTTTAAATTATGTAAAAACTTGTAAAAGTAAATTATCATATGTTTATATACTAGGGACGATCAAATCATTAGTAATTTATGACGTTCTTTAATAAATTAACAATGCACTATTAATTACTGTGATTTAATAAGAAGAACAGTCATCGTAATAGTTGATATTTAATACTTCTTACGCAGCGCATTTATTACTTGTTATCACAAATTGCATAGATAAATGTCGAATTATCATCCTATTAAATGTCTACTGTCAATGCAACAATGAGAACCACATACTCTAAAATTACCTTATCGTAATTAGATATATGGACGTGTCTTAAGATTCATTTTCTCAACAAAAGTAAAGCATATTATTATGCGTTAAAAAAAGAAACGTTACATTTTAGAGTAAAGTTCAGCGGATTTATCTATCGATAAATAAATTTTTCATATTAATATCTTTTTTTTTTCTTCAAAATCGTAAACATAATAGTTTTATTAGAGCATAATGATGTGAATAAATTATATATCACCAAAAATTATTTATCGTGAAAAATGTTTATTTCGAATAAGAAGGAGACGGAAAGATATGAACGAAAAAATGTTTATATGTTTTATCTCAAGTTGGCCATATAAATCTAGTATAAATCTACATTTGCATGTTGGAATAAAATATAACATTTCTCAAAGATATTATGGCCCGATGGCCACATTCCCGCGCCTCTCGCCATGATTCTTTGCCTGAGGGGAGGAAAAGAAGGAAAAGAGACGGATTGGTATCGATGTGATTTATGAAGTTTTCCAACGAGCTATAAAGATGACCGTGTATTCTCGAGTAAAGCTCGTTTGCGATTTCAATGTCTTCCCATCGTATCGCCAAAGGATAGATGCTTCCGTTTCTGTTGGGAACCGATAAACGTATGACGGGCAAGTACCGGAAAATACTCGAACAAAGTGCGAAAGCTTCCGTCGAAGCGAGGATACTATCGTAAACGTCACTTTTTACGGCATTTTTCTCACCACGGTCGAACGAAGCCTCGAAGCTCGAAGCGTCGCATTTTTCAACGTAACTAAAGCTTTCTGATGTTTATCGGTTTAGCCAATGGCGTTTTATCTTTGCTAGCAAAGTTTTTCACTGAGCATGGCGCGTTGTCTCCCATATTCATTCGGCTCTCTGTACGGGACTGTTTGCCTAAGTCAGTTTGAAATTTTATTTTAAGTAAAATTTCTTAAAAAGCACTATACATTTTAATGGCATGTTTGTCTTTTGACTGTACACTAACAACAAGTGAGTAACCAAATCGAATTACTATTTAATTTGACGCAAACAATTGTACGTTTGATAATTGTATAATTTAGAAGCATTCAAAATTAATCAGAAAAATATTCTTAATGAAGAATGAGAATGTTTTCCCTTTCGATGAGAAGAAAAAGACACAATAGCGGCTAGATAGAAAGAATCAAAATAATTAAAAAACGAAGGTACAGTGAAGAATCGTCAACAAAGTTTGTTTAAGTTAAAGTAGAGAAAAGACTTATATTTTTGTACAAAAGCACTTGACTTGATAATTATTACGTTATTAAAAATCATGTCACATTGTTTGTCATAAATTGCGGGAAATTATTTTATTTTAATATTGTTTAAGTCAAGCAATTGATTAAAATAAAATCAATGTTATTACGATAATAAAGAAATGTGTAAAGCAAATGTAAATCTAAAAATAAAATGTATCATAAAATAATGTAGAACAATATATCTACAAGTACTTAAATCATACACAGAATATGTGTGTGTGTACGTGCTAATTATATTTTTAAACCAATTAAAGCTAATGTTATTATCATAAAATTGATTAAATGTTTTAAAATTTCATCAAATTTTTTTATCATATGTACATATAAAATAAAGAAACGAAAAGAGAAAAGGAGAAAAAAGCATAAAAGGAAAATAAGCATATAGAGAAAATTTTTATCACTTGTACATATATTATTAAATAGATTATTAGAAAGATACGCAAAGAGAATATTTTTTTTTTAAATAATGCTAATACTTAAAAAAATAATATTATTAAATTGTTGAAACACTATCAATTTCGCGAATTGTTTTTTTAGTTGAACAGAAATCGCCAATAAATAAAATTGAATAAACATAAATATTTTATTTTATGTGCTTATAACACATCACTCAATAAGTCCTCGGTCTGACACATATATGGTAACATTGTTGACAGACCCACGTGATTTCTAAAAAAAAAAATTTGTTTTCCTTAGTTAGACCGGAGACTTATTGAGTGATGTGTTATATAAAAATAAATTGATTGAACAAAATTCTAAAAAATTTTTCACGAGTCTTAATCTTATCTCATGTTTTTTTTTTTTTTTTTTTTTTTTAAACTTACCAAGAGCGCACGTGTTTATGTCATTTTGTGACATTCTGAATCTTTTAACATTTAGTCACAATAACAGCAAGGATGTTCTTGACATTTCAAGACCAATCAAGTATGTTAGGTCCAATTATTTCTAGAAAATATTTTCATTGTGGAAATTGTAATATGATCCCGATGCGATCTCGGTTGGACAAAGTAAGAATAAGGATCACAGGTAAGGATCGCGAAAAGCACGTGGCGAAGCCACAACGCGCACTGACTGCTCCAAACAGGACAGCTGACGAAGGGTGGAAACGCCGCACACACACATTTTCCGCTCTCCACTATCAATCCCCACCAACCTTATACTTCTTTCTCTATCTTCGTGTTCTCAATCGTGTAACGATCGTTATAATTATTTTATAAAATTTATCATATTTAATAAGAATAATTTAATTTATAAGGTGAAATGAGAATATTCTTATTATTTTTATAAAGGAAAGAAGTGTTTAAAAATAATGACAAAGCTTAACTGAAATGTACGAAAAACTCGATCGGTTGTTCTTTGTTTCTTGATTAAATTTCGATGGTTAATTGTTTTTTTAATATTTTATCTATCTTTGAATTAATGAAGCTTTTTTTTAATAATGCTAATAACAGTGCATTTGATAAAATATTTATAAAATAAAATGCTAGTAATACAGAAAAATTAATCTTATTTATATCTTGATCACACTAATAACTATGTAAATTCAAATTGTCTCATTTTCATTGATCTTAAATTAATTATCCTCTTCTACTTTGAAGATATTAACGTCGAGAAAAAGTTTTGATACTGAGTGATATATGATCTTTCATATATGATCTTTCATAAAAGATCCACAAAAAGATTCTCGTGTAAGTAATCAATCAATAGAAAGTACTTCGGATACATTTTTGTGACCGAGTGCAGAATGACAGAACTGATTTTACCACAACACACATTTCATCGCGACGCAGGACTTTGCTTTCGTTCTCAAGGATGCATTAAGGGGCTCACGATTTTTTATTGAATTTTTAAGTTCCAGACAAGTTTGTCTGGTATTTTCGATTTATGCACGTGTATCGTTAACGAATTTGTCACAATTAACAAACTCCATCTATCATATACAAATTTCAATTATGTACTACGAAAATTAGGAATTATTTAAAAATTTTTAAATTGACTAATTGTAAGACATAATCGAATACTTAACTATACGCGTATAAATGTGTGTATATGAAAAAAAAAAGCAATTTAGATATAATTTAAATAAAAAAATACTTGTATTTTTACTAAAAAAAATTTAATTATATCTAAACTATTAAAAAAATAATATATCTAAACTATTAAAAAAATAAAACATTACAAATAATATTTATAATTACATATAACATTTAAAATATTAGATATCCGCGTAATGGGCACAAATGTTCTACGAAAATATTCTATAAAAACAATGAGCGAAAAAGGATTATCTAAGATTAATGATCATTTTCCTCTAAAGAGAACAGAAAGATTCTGTCTATTTTCAAGTATGTAGCTAGCGTATAAGTTGCGAGCAAATAGATCCATATAGAAAGTAAACCATGTCCTCCGCTTGTCGGAAACGTATCTAACATTACGGTCATCCGTTGTCTGCCAAAAATATCAGCAAAACCATTTTCCCCATCGATTAAGTTGACGCGTATCGATGATCAGAGTTGTCGACGAATTCGTTCTCCGTCGTGTGTCGCGTGTGTTTCTTTCTCCTACATTTAAAATAAAACGTACTTTGTATAAAAATAGATTTATGCATAAAAAAATTCTATCAAATAGCGCTTTCGATTTTTAAGAGATGTTTTGAAAATTAATAATATTATCAAAGTGTATCTATTTAAAAAAAATATATTATTATATTATATTATATCATATTATATAGAATCCTATATAAAAATGCAATACAAAATTTACTTGATAATATTTGAAAAATTTTTGTTGATATTTTTATTTATATTTCTTAAAGTAAATATTAAAAAACTAAACTTCTTATTTTTTCTTCATGTCTGCGATCTATCTATATTAAAAATAGAATAGAACAAAAAATATTCTAATTATTCCTTTATAAATATTAAAAATCATATCAGCAGTTTTAAAACTTATCTAAAAGAATTTATTTGCATTAATTATTTCTTAACTATTATAATGAGTTGTCAATGTCAATTGCCAATGATTTAAATAAATTATCAAATGTGATTTTCATGATAACATAATAATGATAAGAACATTTGTTTATGTTAATGTTGTAATTAATAAATTAGAATATATAAATTTTCAATTTTATATTTGCATAAAAATTATATGTGAATATTAATAATAAATAAAAAATTACATAAATAATGCGCGCGCAGCTATAATTTAATTATATTAAATTTTTATTATACATTGTACTATATATATATATATATATATATATATATATATATATATTCATTATAATAAAAATATTAAAACATTAAATGTATAAATTATTTCAAATATAATTATATATATGTATATAAATAAAAGCAAATTTTTACACACATTATATCTCTTCTACTTTTATTTTCTGCTTATTTGCTAAGTCCGACCAAGACAATATGAAGTTTCGGATGAAATAATTGCGCCAAAATATATATATATATAATGAATATAAAGAAAGCAGGAAAGTGGAGGTCAGTTTATATCAGGCTTTCAACGAAAGTGCGTACCATTTGTTCTCTCAAAATGACCATACGAGACCCGTTCGTGGCAAAACTGCTCACGTCGTCCCAGGAGGATCAGAATTTCTACAACGGAATATCCCTGCGTAGGGATATCTCATAGGTGCACATATTACATACATATTTTTCTGTCATTCCGTAACTCTCGTACAATTCCTAGCGACGAATGGTAGATATTTTCCATGAATCTCACATACATACGTAAAGATTAAATATATACATCACTTGATACAAAACCGACATGCATTTGCTTGTAAAATTGTGCTATATCAGTGTATTTTATGCAATGTTATATTAACGGCGAGATTTCTCATCGGTCTTGGTTACCGCGATAATAATAGATTTTACGACTCTTGATGTGTGAGAATCGTATCGGACATGATTTAATTGCGTGTCAATCTTTTGTGAATGAGAGTCCTCGAGGATTTTTCTCCATTGCAGAGCGACGTATGTGTGCTTTAATATTCGATAAATAGTCGTATCATGAGTTTTAAACGAATAAATGCGTAGTTTGTTATGAAAGAATACGAGACGGAGAAAAATTCAAGCTTCAACTCTTAAGGCGCTACAAGGTTACATAATAACATATTTATCATATGCTGTGTATTAAACGGCAAATCGTTTTGCAATGATGATGTATCATTATTCAACGATTAATCATTCATCAAATTCACGATCGTATTTGCATATAATACATCATTCAATAAGTCTCCGGTCTAACTAAAACAATTTTTTTTTTTAGAAATCACGTGGATCTGTCAATCAACAATAATCGATCAATAAGTCAGGCAGACGGTTCACCGATATTCATCCGATTAAAAATCAGCAATGATCGACCAGACTTTACTCAATAATAATTCTTTTATTAAGCCTTAGACAGAAAAAAATAATATATACGCAATATATATACGGAGAAAAATTAAAACATTTTATCTTGAGCAATAAATGCCGATTATTTCCAAATCAAAATGTCACAAAGACATGTCATGCGACTTTCGCAATTTCGCAATGTCTTCACGATGTCTTGGCAATCACTCACACTCACGTTTATTCAAAATCGAAAATAAAAAAATCGACATGAATTATTTGAAAGAATCGGGAATTTCCGTCATCGAAGGTGTCTTGGTTCGAGGTTCAGATCTGTTAGCAATGCTCACAATTTCCGGTATTTCCAAACTGGATGCACAACACATCTTGACATGTCGCCGAAATACGAAATTTATTTCGCTACATGTGGCTCATAAATGTTTAATTTCAATGACCAATTTGTAAAATATATTTCTGCTTATTGTTAGTCAAAATATCGAAATTTTACACAATTTTAATTGTCAATCATCCATTGCAAAACTTTATACGTCATACATGTTATTTTATATTAAGATTTACAAAATCTTTCAGAAAGTGTATGAGTATGAAAAGACAAGACATTAAAAATTTAATCATTGAGTCAAATTACATATATTCGTTTTTTATCTTTTATAAAAGTATCTTTTCTTTTATCTTTAAACTTGCAAATTTACATGTAAAGTGAAAGATAGGCAGTAGCCACATATCGAACTTGAGAAAGCGAATGAAACTTTCTACCCGAAGACGGCGCATAGTATCGCGCTTTTCTCCGGAACTTTGTATCCTCTTTTCATGAATCGTATCTCGGACGTATCGTGTCTCGGACAGCAATACCAATCTCGAATAGTATGATAATGCGGCTTGGAACGGTGAGGAAAGCGCAACGATGTGCACTGGAAAAGATATTCTACATTCTTGGTCATCATCACATTTTCTGTTAGTTCATTTTTTAAAAGTATCTCACCTTATATATCTAACACATCACTCAATAAGTCTCAATAAGTCTAACTGAGAAAAACAAATTTTTTTTTTAGAAACACGTGGATCTGTCAACAATGTTGCTATATATGTGTCAGACCGGGAACTTATTGAGTGATGTGTTATAGTGTGTGAGTGTACGTGCTATTTCCTTCTATATACTCGTTTAGATAATTATTTATATTTTTTTGTTGTGTAAAAAAAAAAAGAAAAAAATAATCTTATACAAAAATGACGAGCGTATTGAAACGATTAGCAATACATAATTGCGTTAAAATTTCTCTAACAATCAGACTTCTAACATACATTTCTCAGCTGCCAGCTATCCATATCGCGCGTTTGCCGGTATAATCCAACTTTAATCCCAAGCGAGCCACTCGTAGATCTTTAATCCCTCGTCCGTGAGCAGAAATCTCTACGCTATCGTTTCCTATCCGAATCTAAATCTCCGCGAGTCACCCATTTCTTACTCTCATTATACCGCCCAAGCTCACTGCAGTCGAATGACTCGCGTTGTTTTGCCGCTATTAATTACTTTTTCCATTTACATTGACTATCCCGTAAACTCTAAGAGTTCAAAAAGTCACGCTTCAGAGAGTATGAGTTAATTATTGTTTTAAAAATTTAATAAAAAAAACGTTTAAAAGAATTTTTTTATCAATCTTGAAAAATGTTAGATACATATTGCTTAAACGATAGTTTAACAAATAAAGGAAGCATACACACACATTTAATAAGAAAATAGTGTATAAATAGTATCTATGTTATCGGCTTATATCTATGTAGAAAAGAAATAAATATGTGTTAAAACTTGTATATGCGCGATAATAATAATTAAATTAATATATTTTTTATCTTTGATTTTTTTTTCTATATTAAGAGATTGTGGGTCCTTGGCTTCAATGTTTTGTTCACCTTTGCTATAAGACAACTAAATTCCGAGATAATAAGCCGCAATCATGACACAAGGTCAGAGACGACGAAAAAATGGAAGGAGAGAGCGAGTAAAGATAGAAATTTAGTCTGAAGGACACTTTAGAGTAGCATCATCAGCGATATACAAAATCTTTTCTCCCTACCCGTTATCGTTCACCGCATTGACTGTGACCTTTGTCATTTGTGTCATTTGCTTTTTGACTCGGAATTTTCTCGATAGTCCACATTCGATGTTCTCTCATCCCCATTCGCAAGAATTCAGTTTTGCAACATAAGCCAGTTTTGCAAATCGTCATCCTTCTAAAAGATACTGGCATGGAATGCAACCGAATGTCGAATCGATATACGATGTATAAACAAACGCTTGGGATCGGAATACTCTTTCGATGACATTCAACCGCATCGAAAATGTCATCGTTCTCTTTTTTTATCGCATCCTCGCAATTTTTTCACTCGATGATTTTGTTTTAACGATGGTAATATAATAAAGGAAATCCAAAGCAGAATCTAATCGGAATATTAATCGGATTATGATTCAATGATGCTGTAAAATGTTTATTCTTAAACTTGTTTTCAGCGCACATAAAGTGATGTTTTTAACTTATATATAATATGAGATAATTTCTTATATAAATTATATCGCAATTAATCTCTTTTTACAACGTTTGACTTTAATTTTATTATGAGAAAATTATTGAAAAATTGTTAGTAATTACAAAATAACTAGCTCATCTAATTGCACAATGTATATCACATCATAGTGCTGTGTCATTCAGAGAGATAAGAGATTTGAGAGATAAGATATTTTGTACCATTTATTTTTTACGAGAAAAACAGCTATATTATAATAATCACTACGGTGAGTCAAATTAATGAAAATCTTTCCGCAACTGTTTCTTTTCTTTGACATTTTAAAGAATATAAATTCTAAATTTTTTTAACAAACATAACATAGATTATATCTATAAAATAAGAATAAAAATAAGAATAAAATTTAACAAAAATTTGAAATAATCTCTTATTGTTAGATGTCTCTCTAACAATATCTTAAATATCTCTCTATTCAATCTTTCTAATTTCCTCTAACAATATCATTTTAATTTTGCTTAATTTTGCGAAGAGCAATTACATATATATATGTACTGCAATATGTATACATGAAGAATATAACAGAATGACGCGCGCAATAAATTAAGTGAATTAAACAATTTGTTATAAACGAGAAAACAAAAAATAAGTCATTTATGCGGACTCTTATATAATGAGAAAATAAATACAAATAAGATATTATTTTATGCATGAGTTAGCGCAGTTTTATGCCGAAGCACGCAAGACTAGAACTGTGTCCTTCACACGATCATAGTATTTTTATTATAATGCACTTGTTATATTATCGTACGTGCTGTCTTTATCGGCAAAAAATAAATTATTCAAAAAAAAAAAAATTTTAAAACTTGTCCACAAAATATGCAAAAAATATTTGAATAATCAAGTATGAATAAAGTATGAATTCAAGTATAAATAATCATGTTGTTGTGTCAATATTTATATTATTGATAACAATTGTTGACAACCTCGCAGACAAAATTGGCCATTTGGGAATGCTTGAAAATTTAGAAAATCTTTTATAAATTCACGTCTTGACAGGAAATCTCTTACAATTAACCGCATATGCAAATACATGCGAAAAAAGTCGATAAATCAATATCATTTTTCCATAAATTCTGCCTACACGCCTTTTGATGCGTCCATATCTCTTCCGAGTTATTGGCTAATAATTGGCTAAAAAAACATTATTCATGGTTGACGTTGGTGAGGGTAAGCGTTCAAAAGAAAGCGCGATCCACGAGCGGTATCTTAACAGTCTTTCGTGAGATTTCTACCGTAATGGATCGTTGGGAAGGAAAAGTCGCTTTAGTCACCGGAGCGAGCTCTGGAATAGGCACGCAAATCGTAAAAGCGCTTGCGAAAAATGGAATGAAAGTGATCGCCATCGCGAGAAGGCTGGGAAGGCTGGAGGAATTAGCGGCGAGTATCAAAAGTGAATTTAACGGCAAAGTCTATCCAATGGCATGCGATGTCCGGCAAGAAGAGGAAATCCTCAAAGTGTTCAAATGGGCAGAGGAAGAATTGGGTGGTGTTGATGTGATGGTCAATAACGCAGGCGTAATAGTAACCGAGCCGATTATAGGTAAATATTCTTCCTTTTTCCATTTTTCTTCTCAAAAACGCTGCTAATTTTTCTAAAATTTTTCCAAACAAATATGCTTAAGATTATATCTTATATCGATACTTCGTGTAATATTTAGAATTATTTTTATACGCAAGATATATAAATTAATTTCCACACATTTTTCATTAAAAGAGGGATCGACAGAGAATTACCGTAAGATTCTGGACGTAAATGTACTAGCGATGGCGATCTGTTCGCGGGAATTGGTACAATCCGTCAAAAAGCGCAATGTTGCAGGCCACATCATTAATATTAATAGGTAGATATGAAAATATATATAAATAAAATTTGGAATATGTTTATGTTTACACAATTTCAAACTTGCAGTTGTATATATTGTCATGGAAAAAAAAATATAAATACACCGATCTGATTGTAAAAAGATTACACAGTTTTATTTATTAATAATCTGCATACTCTTATTAATTTAGTCCTTTTATGGAGCTAAAATTGTGCAATAAAAAAATTTGAATATTTTGTATGCAAAATATCTGTGAGATGCGAGTGATATGTATGATCTAACAAAATTATATAAAATATTTACAGCTAAAATTATTAATTATTTACATTAATAAAAATGCATCTGTGAATGCCGACATTCTTATTTTATATTAAAACTATTTTCGCTAAATAAAGAGATTTAAGTCGTTGAATTACACTAATAAATCCGAATTGACGATATATTAATGACGCGATCGTGGTTCATTCTCCATTTATTGTAATCTTATTGAAATAAATAAGAAATGAATATATTGAAATAAATATCTATATAATATATATTTTTATAAATATATTATCCATAAATATGTGTGTGTCGACACACATATAAAAAAAAAAAAAAAAAAAAAAAAACAAAGTTAACTGAGTCGTAATTTCTATCAATATTTCTATTCACTTTTGCTTTTTTCGAAAAAATCAAATTTGTTTTGTATGGCTTTTTTATCTCATCTACAGTGTAGCAGGCCATTATGCAGAGATGATCGCTACGCCAATAAGTTTATATAGCTCCAGTAAATATGCTGTCACTGCAATGTCAACGAGTCTACGAAATGAAATAACAAGGGCAAAGCTTGATGTAAAAGTCACGGTACGCAATCTTTTTGTATTAAATTTAGCAATACAAAATTTAATTAATATTAAATTTTAACTAATGTCAAAACAGTATCGAATAAACTCGCTTGTAATTTAACTTGCATTAGCAGTGATATGTTCGTGATGTTTATGATCATTGATAACGATGCCTCTTTGTGATAAGACAGTTGGATTGAGAATAATAATAATAATAACATATTTGAAAATATATTGTGTATTCTCCGTAAACACAGAGTATCAGTCCTGGAATAGTGGATACGGAGATGCTACGAAACGCCGTTACTGATCTTGGCATGGACAAAAGTTATGAGGACGTACCGATATTGAAAGACACTGATATCGCAGATGCAGTGATTTACAGTTTAAATGTGCCGCACCATGTTCAGGTATTATTTAATTTAGAGAATGATTTAATTACTTCGATATACATATATGTGTGCTTTTAGAAAATCTCTAATTAAAAATCCTACGTTATAAAAATCAGCAAGGAAAATGCTTTGTGCTTTTTTGATTATCGACAAATCGCGTATGATTTAATTTTATATTACTTTATTTAATATTTATAGTTATTCTGTCATCAAAAATATGTAGTATACAATAGTGGTTTATTTGTTTCAGATATGTGAAGTCATAATAACTCCACATGAAGCTTTATCTGCGAAGGATCCTAGACCGTATAGTAAATAATGCGTATGCTGTTTTTAAAGCTGGCCTCTTTCTTAAGTTTTCAATAGCCACGCTTAAAAACGGATGAAAAGAAGATTCAAAATATTATTTAACTTTTTGGGAAATAAAAAAGATTAATAATAAAAAAAAAAATAGAAATAGAAATAGAAATATTTAAATGCAAACTTGTTCACAATCAATCTTAATTTTGATATTGATATAGAAAATTTGTAAGAACAGTCTATGATCATGATTTTAATGTTAAATAAAATAACTATATATCTCAGCAATGTTCACTTATTTATAATACACATATAATTGCCTTTGAAAAATATGAAATATTAAATTATAAAACAAAATCGGAACAAATATTTCTCAGTGATTATTTATAAAATCAAATTGATCTCGTCCGCAAAAAAAATACTTGGTGAAATATAATGATTGAATTACTTTTTCTTATACATCGTCGCATTTGTTTTTTTCAAGTTAGAGCAATTTAAGAAATCGAATATTTCCTTTTTTTTTCTGTAGAATTATGCGGAAGATTATGCGCAGAAAAGAGGGAGAGAGAGAGAGAGAAAATAGAGTGCTAATGATAGATGTGACGTATCTTTGCGTAATATATTAATATATCTCTCATTATATGTATATATATATATATTTTTTTTTTTTTATACGTTTATACATTTCATTACATCACATCAAATGGACATGGTGCTGAAGTTGCTGGTTATGTACACATTCTTCTCTGTATTAAATTGTGCCAGAAAATAAATCTAAAGATAAAATGTACAATCATCATGAATTCGTGGTAAGACACTTAGAAACGATCAGCGCGTCATCAATTGCATGGCGTGGCGAGCATGTGCGTCGTCATTCGCCGAGATTTACAATAGTCGAGATTAATGATATCTACGAACAATATACGGACGTATTTTGTTTCGAGAGAAGTAGAAAGGTAGCCTTAAAGGAGACAAGGGATTCATTGTGTATGTACTTTTAGCTTAAGAATTAATACAATATTGGTCAAGTACAATATTATTAAAACTCCTTTTTATCATTCTACTCCCCATTCGATTTCGCGCAATTGTCGCTTGTCGAGAAACTCATCAAACTATTATAATTAATCTCTCTTACTTATATCGATATATTTAAAAGATTCTTCGTATTTCAAGCGTAATAAGATGCACGCCGCTCTAAATATCGACGCTGCTTCGTTCATCCTTTTAAATTTTTAGAGAATCTTGGTCTTTCGCATCATGAATCATATAAGAAGGAAAGGCCGGTATTAATTTAAAGGAGAGCTTTCTAGATGATGAAATAACCGAGCCACGTGAATAAATGCACGAAGCAGGCATTAATCGCCCTCGAGTTTAAACTCGAGAAATGTTTTAGTTGCTGATCTATTCGCTGGAGAAGCGATGAGCGAGTTCAAATATATTACAAAGAACTTCGATTAACCGATTGAACTTTGATTGATTTAATTCACGTGACTCATCGATGAGTCTCTTAATACAATCGTAATTTCTCAATGCACTTTAACTTTATCACGCGTTTTGGCCCCTCGTCCGCTGCAGAAAGAAAAATTTAATTGCACGCGATTAACCGGCACGTGACAACATTTGAAAGACTTTTACGAAAGATTTAATCTAACTTTACAACATTTCATTGCTAATATTAAGCTAAAATTCGCATGTCTGTAGCAAAAATCAAAGCAATTATGATAAAAAAAAAGAATTTTGCTTAATTAAATTTCACATAACGGTGTAAAAAAATATTAAATAAACTTTTTGTTAAATTTTAGTTGAGCGTAGCAATTAATGTTTTAGAACTTGTCGGATTTTTGCCGAGCTTAGTACACTAAGTTTTTGATTTATTTCAATTAGTCAGGCCACGCTACAGTCGGTGAGACTAGAACATTTAAAAGATAATGGCAACCCGAGAAAAAATAAACTTATATAATTTAATAAGATACATGACCATATTGTGTCTATTTTTCCTCGGGAAGAAGCAGATAAACAATTATTATCTAAGGCATTAACGTTCCAAGAAAACACTACAAAAAAAGAATTGTTGCATATTCAATAATAACGCAAACTCGTGCGAATTGAATGAGAGGAATTAAATAAATGCAGGACGGATATGTTTATACTCTTCGAAACTAGTGAGATTATCCTATACATCATTTGTATCGATATAAGTATATAATATCTCTGTGATTCTAATGATAAAATGTTTCATTCAAAAACTTGCTATAATTCTTCTATTTTTACGCTATATTTATAGCGGTATTTTCCACATTTATAGATAGAGCCTTATCTCAAGTTATTGCCACGTACACAGAACCGGAGTCAACTTTATCGGCAGATATACTTTCATTTATTACTTTTCTATAAATTTATCAACAAATTTCTTTTTTTTTTTTTTTAACATAGATTTAACTCTTTATTCGTTTAAACATCCTGCCAAGAATGTATGGACGTCGTCCAAAGAAAAGTCATTACTCTTCTCTCTAATATGTAACTTGACTAACGTGTGTACAAGAGATGTATTAAAAAAAGAAAGAAAAAAAAATATATATAAATCATAAAATCTGCAGTAACGGTAGCATCTTTTATGAGTGATAAAGAGAAGATAGGGAAAGCTGACAAATTATAAATGGTTGGATGTCTCCGATTCTCTTACGCGTGTGACACAATGCATATTAACACGATGACAATTATTTGTCATTGTGTCGAGAATTTACGCTTGTCGCGACGCGCATTCTTTCACGGATATGTGTTTAATTACAAGGCAATTACAACTAAAGACGTGCGTGTCGCTATGCGCATAAGTATCCTACGGCCGTAATATCGCGAGATATCCAATAAAATAACATTTTATCTCGTTCTTTTTTTTCTTTATATACGTATATATGTATGTATGAAATAGTTACGTAACGTATGTCGGCTAAACATTATAGCCGCATTTTGTTACCTTGCTCTTTTTTTTATACACTGCATATACACACACACATTAAAGCTGCACCAGTGTACGCGTATACGGATACACATCTAATAAACGTATGTATGTACAAGGAAGTAATTCGCAAAATCCTATTTTTCCGCCGCGACTAATTAATAAATATGTAAACGAGAGAGACCGATGCTCCCGGTCAAAAATTGCATCGGAAGCATAGAGCCTCAATTATTTACAAATATTTTTCTTTTTATTTTACCTAGTAAAATTAAAATAAAAAGATTGCATTAAAAACGCAAGATCATTGTGCGATATTCATATCTTTGTGCGATGATGATCAAGAAATGATAAAAAAAATCGTTGCGTAAAGTATCTCGGAGATTCTTATGCGATTAGTGTAGAAATCTTATAATCATCATAAATAGTTATAATTGATTTAGAAGCGTAATACATTCTTTCATCTATGAAGAGGCTTAACCGTTACGAACCGTTACGAATCGTACATCATTTACATATCGAATATTTCAGTATTGCAAGTTGCATCATGAAATCCTGTCAAATTACAAGAAAAAAAGAAATTGATTACAACTTAATTTTTCACGCAAACGTAAAATCAAATTTAAAATCGGAGTCGGATAATTAATACAATCGACGATGATTATGTCGAGAAGCGCTATATCTTTCTAATGAGATCAAGTGATTTTACATATTGAGCCGTAAAAAATAATCGATAACTTCTAATTCAAACATCTTATATAAGAGTAGCAGAGACAAATACGTGACTCGGGCCTTTGGTGTCTAATAATTTAAACAAATTATTTCTCAATGTTACATATTACGAATCGTCGTCTCCGCTCTAATGCGTATGACACACATACGTCTATTTGTACTACTACCGAATGATACTTGTCTCTCATTCGTAAGCGTAATAAGGAGCCCATAAACTTATATAATAGATGCCATCCAATGGGAAATCACGAGCTTCCTCGCAGTCTAAAGTTGCAGAGACTTTTGAAGAATACAATTGCTCGTTGTATCTTTCATTCTTCGGCCGGAGCCTGCGCTCCCCCACTATCCTCGCGATTGCTACTGGTCTTTTGTTCTTGCTCCTTTTGTGCTTTGGCTTCTGCATCTGTAAACACAGAACATAGAACGTTGACACATCGCAACTCGCCTCAATCTTGTTGAAGCGAATAAGCGAAAATCAATTGCATCTGTACAGACAGAAACAAGATTTTTTTCATAGTTGTGACGAGAACTTTTTGTCCTTAAAAAATGATTCTTTTTATTTTTAAGGGATTAATTAAAATGTTTAAATTTATTTAAATTACATAATAACATACCTCGAACTGCTTGTTCCTTCCAAATCTTTTTATTTTCTGCGAGACACGGAATCCAAGGTTTGTCAATTTTGAACCTTCTACTTTCCCCTCCTAAAACATAATTTATTAATTAGTTAAAATTCATGAAACAATTTTCAGAAATTACATTTTGCCAATATAATTTAATCAACATTAATTAACGAACGAGAAAAAAGATGTTAAAGTTACGCAATTCAAGTATTTTTAGCATATGTGCTAAAAAATAATTTTACCATTGCTAGGCTCATCTGCGGCATCTTTGACATTAAGCGGCGCAAGAACGGTTTCCAGCGTGTCACTGCATACTTGCATGCTAGGCTCGACGATAAATTCTATGAATCCTATTTGAGATTCGGCTACCAATGTATTGTTGCGATCGCATAGAGGAGAAAATGGCAATCCGAGCTCTCTCTCCTTGTCACCTTGTCTGAAAAATTCTTCGAGAAGTTGCATTGTCCACCTGTGTCATAATTATCAATGTCATTTACATATCGTTGAAGAAATTCAGCGTTTTAAAAATTCAGTAAAATTTTTTATTATTATACAAATATTTCGTACGAGCAATTTTATAAATAAAAGAATCTTCACCTATGATGAAGGTCCCATCTTTTAGCAGGATGCGAAATGTCGCAGCAGTGGAGAACCAAACTAACGGCTTTGCTCTTATCCACGCTTGGTTCCGCTAAACTTAATAGATTCTTCATATTCTTTAACTGTTGAAAGTGAAAACTCATGTCGGTGGCAAGAACCATGTCGATCACGAGTGAGCGAAATTCTCGGAATTCCTCTCTCGACAAATTCTGTAATATGTTGCACTCGTCTTCTCTAAGTATCCTGAAATATTGTAAAGCATTAGCAATTAGCATTATAGAAGATATTAATGCTATTTCTCTCTCTCTCTCTCTTTCCCTTTTTCTGTCTCTGTCTAGTTATCTATCTATCTATATATTTTTTCTATTTATCTACTAGATAAGACAAAGTTATTTAAATCAAAACAGCGTAAGAAAAATTTTTTAAAAGTTTATCTATTATTGTTTGCTACGGGTGTGTGTTTTTCAATAGGTATTATTTAAAATTCTTAATTTTAATTGAGATTTATTTTTAATAATTCTCAAGCGATGAGAAAGAAAATTTGTCTACAATTTTGGGATATAAATTATCCGGGAGACAAACAAAATCAATGGCAAAATCAGCTTTGCGCATACCGGAAGCTAGCCGAAATGTGATGATTTTCCAGCACGGCTCGGTCATTATATAGGAGCGCTGTATCACTCCCGGACATTACGTGAAAATTGTTTGTGGTCCCAGTGTGCTCGTAATCGTGAATAATCGCTGCCACAAGAGTGGCGAAAATCTCGAGATCGGTCAACCAGTTCTGCAACAAGTAATATAATCAGCTGGAGATAATCTCAAAAGTTAAAAGAATTGTCGAGGAAACGAACGAAGAATGAGATCGAGTAGAAATAATACCTTCTTTTGCTAACGAACTAATCAACCGATAAAAATCTCATTTTCTTTTCCACTATTTACATCATGATTTCATTCACAATTTTTGTTCCTTTAAAGACGAGATATCGCGAAACGAAATCTTTTATTAATATTTTTGCCGGAAAGTATATACTCACACTAATTTATACTAATTATCTGATATCTTATACATTAAATTAAAGAATGATTTATAAAATATAAAAAACTTGGAGAAATTTTCATTTTAAAAAATTAATAATTTTATAATAATTCCCCCAAATTTGATCAATGAAAATTAAAAATACATATATTTATTATCTCTTGATACATATATCGAAGGATATATTTTAAAAATAATATGAAAAAATTATACTTATTATTATAGGCGTATGTTTTAAAGAATCTCTTGAGAAATATTCACCATCAAACCCGTTTGACACAGGATGTAATGCATCGTTTGCGCAACATCGGCAGCGTGAAGGTTGTTATGGTATGGGTTTCGATGCCTGCAATATCCTTCTTCGACTCTTCCAAGAAAGCACTCCAGAACTGCGGGAGGTACTTTAAACTTGTGAATCATACCGTATCGATTGAGGAGATCGTAACCCAAGTATTTCACCGGTGTGCCCAAGGCGGCCTCATTCAAGGAAAACACATCGAACGACCAATCGTCTAAAGTCTTAAACAGTAAAGCGGGCAATTAAAATTTAAAATTATAAAATTTTAATGGCAAACCCTGTTCTCTCAATAACTTCATCAATTTCTACGACTAATTTACAGTCCTTTTCGTTTAATTGACCGTAGCTTTTCATCTCTTAAATGGAATCAGTGTATTATCACTGATAAGCATAATTTCATTATAAATATTGTATCGAAATCGGTGAAATTTCACTGAAAAGAAAAATCAATGAGTGGCAATGGCTGATTTTTGTGTAAAATCTTAGTAGCCATAATCAATGAAAGAAAACGGAGGAATAAACGTTGAATGTTTCCACTAAAAATCAAATATTCAAATCTTGTCACAGCTTTAATCAGGAACATTTTTCCAGATTTCACAGATTCAAACTAAAATGTTAGCAGGCCAGACCAGACCAGAAAAATGCATTGGATGCATTCTATACTGTCTCCTTTTCGAGATCCATATCTCGTAGTAGACATGTTTGATTTTTTAAAAATTTACTCGCTTCGATCCAATTTTTCAACCCCCGGCGAGGATTACCTTAAGCACTTTCACGACTTCCGGCGGAAATTGCATGAGGGCGGTATTCGTGACTCTCCTGTAGATCCGATCGACGAATATGCCCGCTCTGATGGCGTGCGCGACCGAGCGGAATTTCGGCTTCTCGTCAGCCTTCCGTCTCGTGGTGGCGAGCTGTCTGGTGAAAGTTGACGCCAACCACTCGCGCACTTCCGGCGGCACCGCGTCCGGCTGCACCTCTGACAGCTCATCGTCTTCGTCCGCCAGCCGCCTAAGGGAGGAAATCGCGGGACGTGACGTTAGGACGGCTGACAATCAGCTGACGCGCTAACATATTCGGCACGATCATAATCCGGCCTACCTTCATTACACGCGTTCAATCGAGCCGAGACGCTCGATGTCAGGAAAAAAAAAAAAATTAACAACGTACTAAAATTATTGCATTAAATTTGCTTTGCACCATATAAATCGTATAAATCGAATTCGACTAATATTTAAATTGTACTTCATATTTGTTTGCTACGTTATTTATCAATATTAATTTACGATCCCTATTACGAAATGCATCGGGAAAATCGTGGTTCTATAGATTGCCAGAAACGCATTTATTTGCCGCTAATTTGCAGATCGTGAATGTTGCGAACAAATTGTGCGAAATTATTTTTTATTCACCGCGAGTCGCCGATCGTGAATCGAGATTACATCCGAGACAGAATCGATATTCCACGTTATGTTACGTTTTATAAATGAGATGTAGACGTAGAATATACCCTAGATTTATTAAAATGAATATTTAAAAAATTTTTTAATGTCGCTAAAATTTTTCATCATACAGAAATTCGAATATATGTATAAGACAAGTAAAATATTTTAAATATTCTTTTCCTAACTTTTTATAATTATTCTACGCGTAATCCCAACTCATTTCCTAAAGTGTTTACACTACAATTAAATCAAATATTTAAATATTGACTCAACCAAAGTCACACCAATCACATCAGTTTAACGAGAAAGTGCGAATTGGATAGAAATATTGCGTTGAAATGAGTGAATTTGACGTATGCTTGTGTATATGCATATGCATGAGGATGATGAAATGAGGGTTTGTATAAAAACTGAGCGATTCTAATAAACCGCTGCGTATATATTTGATCTGAAATTTGATTCGATGCATAGATCGCAGCAGTGATTTATTAGGCTTGAACGATAGTTAGGTCGGTTTTTGGCAAATATATTTTCGATAAGGTTTTTCAGTAAGGCAATATTATTGCAACGATAAATAATACAAAGAACTATGCAAAGAATAATGCTAGAATCGCGAAATGAAATCGCTATTTCGCTTAAAAGTCTAGTCTCCGACGTATCCATCGACTGCAGATTGCACAAAACACAAAACATCCAGATATCGCTATCGGTGAGAAAGTGCCAAAATTTGGATTAATCGATGCCATTAATAACACAGTAATACAATTATAACAATTAGTTAAAATATTAAGAAAATATGTACAATTAGTATGTATTCGTCCACGATATTTTAGACATAGACGAATTGTGATAAATATTGTAATTTGAATTTTGCTATAAACACCTATAGATTTAGTCATTCGGTAGAAAAGCATCATACGTCTGCATGCATCTCTTACATTGTACTGTAAAGTGTCTCAAAATCGCATAATCTATTCTCCTAACTACAGATTTCTTTTCTATTGTAATTAAAAATTAATTTTTAAATGTAAAATTTTTTAAACAATGAAGACAATTATCCATTGAAATGATTCAAGCTTAATTTGTCTCTTATCTTTAAAATTATTACGAGATAAACTTACGTAATTTTATCGAGTATCGAATAAAGTATAAGTTTACCTTAGTGCGTCCTGTAATTCATAAGTAAAAAAAAAAAAGAAAAAAGCAAAGTGATATTGTATCGTATGTTACGTGTATAGCAAAATGTCACGTAAATCGCGTGAGGACTGTTCATGCAGAAATAGCTCGATAAGGCGCGAAGCTCGATATGCGGCGGACAGAAAAGAGCGTTATCTCCTTGTTGGCGTGTGTTCGCGATTTGCACTGGCGGAAAATGAAAATTTTGGCTGAAACGAACCTACGACGTACACCCGGACGACACGTGGCGGCTGACTCCACACGATCGGCGTCTCTATAACGTGAAACACGAAGGAAAAACATATATGACATTGAAAGGTTTCACATCGATCTAAGCATCTCGCTACATCAAGCAAACATCCCTGGCATGCCTGCTGCGTGGGGTGACTTGAAAATTCGCCATTCGTTCGTTCTGGCTGAAGATGAGTTGCCCGGGATAGCCATCCTCGATAACCGCTCTCGTAGCATTTTTCGAGTCACTCCCCCACACGCCGCGATAGATTAACGAGGGATGCTTATTATCGAAGATCGCCTGGCGATAAATGTATATACATGCACTTCTCTCTTTCTCGGGCAAGAACAATGCTAAACCGGTTAGAAACGATCGATTATCATGAAAACGATGCATGTTGCACGGCAGGCAGATACGTCCGACAAATCGTGTAGGTTACACCTAGAAAGAAGCTAGAAAAGACGTAGACTAGAGACAGGGAGCGAGAGAGATAGATAAGGCAAGGCAAGATTAAAGTTTTTCATGCTGTGTTCGAAAGTGTCGTTTGATTCGCGTGATCGAGGAATCCTCTCGTCGATTCTCATCCTCTCATCTAGATTCAATGCTCGCGCACAAGATGCAGAAATAAAAATTAAAAATTCTCAATAAATGTGATTACAAATGATGTGGAATTAACGGTTCCCCGTTGCGCGTCGTCCGATTATTTCTACAAATTCGTGCGTCGCGAAGCGAATAAAACATTTCGAGATTAGGAAACGTTAAATGCCATTGTTGTGCTCATTCACGCGTAACAAACACGAAAATTTAATCGCGCGCGTCATCATTTCATTTCAAACGAGTAACGAATATTTTTGATAGTATTTTCTAGAAGAAACGTCTGTATATACATAGACAATTGCTAATCGATGCAATTTGCAGTAACATGCTAATTGTCACGAGTGTCAAACTATATCTGTGTTCTTTGACTTCTATTGAAAGATGTTTATTAACAAAAGAACTCATAGCTACGTTTTAATTTCTGTGCACATAAACTAGACTAGATAGATAACGTACGAAGGAGCTATATTCGCTAAAAGAAACGTTGACTCGTTCCACTTATTAGTTGGTATTCTACGGAGAAGAGCGACAACTCGCACATTAAAATATAAGAATAACATTTTTAATATAGCTAAACGATTCGTTTAATATGAGAAAGCCTTGGACGTCAATTGTATTACATTATATAATAATTACAATTTTTTATTCATAAAAAAACAAAAGCCATCGTATTTAGCAAGCATCGCGTCGTGGCGTTTCATCGATGCTGATCAGTTGTCGATCGTGTTTTGACGTTATGCGCAAAATTCGAATCTGTGATGAGTATTGGCAGATTGACATTTAACGTGGTTGAGTATATGAATATTGAGAAACGGAGAAGAGATAAAAAGCAAATAAAATAATATATAAAATATTAAATGTCACGTAAAATAAAATATTGGAAAACAAATAGAATATTCTATTGTCAAGTAACGAGAAACGTGTGTAAGACTTGTCGAATTTTAGCAGAAATGCATTATTACGTGAATGAAATTTAAGTTTGTCGCTTATCGCCGCGATTACCAACTATTATTCTCGAGAAAAAAAATATCTCTCGCCTCTCGCGAGATGCGCGAACGCGAACCTATTGTTCGGCAAAGAGGACGACAAAGAGCGTCGATACGGCACGGATACGGACGGCGGGAAAATCTGTGGGCAGGGAAGGAGATGAAAAAGGAACAGGGGAGGGGGAAAGGAAAGGAGAAGGAAAGGAGAAGGAAACTAGAGAAGAGTCGGAGGAAGATGATGTACATGTGGAGTGGCAAACGGTGCGGCGGGAGTCGTAAGGGGGTTGGAAATGTGAATGTTTCGCAACCTTGCCCATACGGGGGTGCGAAGCTTCCGTTTCTGGGTTACCACCGCGTGGCCCTGTGGTCCGTCCGGTTCCAAGCCGCCCCCTAGGGATGAAGACGTCAGGCCCGCCCCCCTACGTGATGACCGAGCGCACTCATTCCCGCCTGAACTCACCCTGCGGTAGTGCTTGTTAGTTCATGTGTAAAAAAGATCAGGATAATACAAGATTAAAGTTTCCCTCTTTTTTTTTTTTTTCTTTTTTTTTCTCTTTTTTTTGTCTTTCTTTCTTTCTTTCCGATATCGACGATAGCGAGCGTGGCAACGCGTTGTTCATTTTCGACGAATATCCATATTAATAGGTCAAACTACATCGATCTTTGATAGAACAAAATTATGATAAACTCTCGATGCGTCGTGCTTCACGGCAGCATAGTATTCTCCGCTGATAATCATTGCTGAAATGAAGAATTGTGAGATATGTATCGTACTTTTGATGCAATGCACTCCACACCAATCACAGATGCGTGAAAATAGAAGATTCGCAGAAAAAAATCAAGTGTTCAGATTCAAGCGATATATTGCAAGAGTCATAATCTTGTCATAATCTTCACGACACGTAGATATATCAAGTGCAAGTGATCGGCCGCGTGCATCACACAATTTTCATACATTCGATGCATGAGATATTTTCACGCGACGCAAAGTGTATAGTAAGAGATATTTGCATTTAAGAATGAAATTCCTTGAAAAATTCTAAAGGTGTACGATAATTTGCTATTATTTTTATAAATAACACAAATTAATAATCGCAATAATTACTTTACTGATGCGATAGCAGTAATGATCACCAAATCGTATTATTAAAAATACAAATTTGAGAAAAAAAAGATATATATATATATATAATATATTTCTATATGTATTAAAAAAACTATGTAATATTATAGAGAATCGTTAGTGCTCTTTACTTTCCTACAATCATATCGAAGCGAGAAATGATACAAATTTTTTCTCGCACAAAAGCTCCCCTTCGATATAACATGCTTCGATAAAATGTACAAATATACATTTATAAAACTATTCCTTTCCTTTTTGTATCATTTTTTTATTAGTAAAATTATTAATAAACGCTAGAGTAACTTAATCCGCAGATGTCCAACATTTTCGATGGATCTTACGACAGTTGATCAGAATTTACCTTATCAGTCACCTATTGATAACGGAAAAGATGAGAGACCAATCAACATTATCAAACGCGTGAATGTTGATATAGAAAGAAAACAAGAAAAGAAATTCATTTCGACATGTATATTTAATAAGAAAAGAAAAATTCATAAAATTTTTCGCTTTCGATATCGTAGCATGGACATGACGACAATTCAGGAAGAACTAGGAGAGCCTTAAGGACAAAAATTCATTTGCCTCCTGTGAGGATTGAACTCACGACCCCTGGTTTACGAGACCAGTGCTCTACCACTGAGCTAAAGAGGCGTCGACATCCGACATCGACTCCTCTTCAACAAACCTAGAGAAATGATCTCGATTAGAGAAGCTAGACACGTTATGTCATAACTATGTAACGTTCGACCGATCGGCGCGCTTGATGCTTTATCATGCGGACGATCGATCACGTTTGCGCGCATTCAGGGGCCTTTGTGTCCCTTATAACTGATTGTCTCTTTGATCACCCAATGACCCTCGAACAAGGGTTGTGAGTTTCATCCGGCACGACGCATCGCGAGGAACGAAAGGCTCTTGTTACGCGAAGCTAGGAGGCCGCGCTAAATTTCAGTTGCGCTTAGCAAATGAAATAGTAACCGCGTGTTAAACTGTTGTGTCAAAAGTTTGCACGCTCTGCGACTCCTGTGTCGATCGATAAACGATCGATAAATGATTAATTAGGATAGTCGATGCTGTTAAAGTATATCATATCTCGTTCGATAATCGAATCGATTAATGATCTAATATCTAATGAATAAAACGCAACACGGTCGGCTACGTTCTATCGAAACACGAATCAAGTGCTATCACATCGATAAATTATACACCATGAATCAAATTGTATCTTGTTGTTATTCTCGACAATTATGATATCGACAGTGCCTATAAAAAGAGAATCGTTAATTAACCGCGAGGTGCGGAACGTGGTAGCGATAGCGTGTCGACAATGTCTGTAAATTTCGGCAGAAGAAAATAGTAAAATATGAGATAATCGTACAGAGTATATAAAATAATTGTCCTTTTGCATTGCGCGTTTTTACACGAGAGACTCGGTATATTCTCTCTCACTCGTGTCAAGAAACTTACTTGGTCTCGTCGATGAATACGGCCTCGAGTACACGAGCCGCATAATGCAAGTTTCGTTGAAGCAGTTCGGCGGATATTTCCCCGTGTTGTAGCTGCCTCAATAAACACCTCAATCTGCAAAAGAGAGAGGTATCCTCGGAGTTTGTTCCCTGCGCGCCAATAACGTGCCCTCTAAACTAGACGTTCGCATCCAATCGCTTTCCGATAATTGCGCGACAAGTCGAGATTGCTAACGTAATTGTATTTAACTCTTCGATGCTCCAAGGGGCGGATATTTTTTTTTTCCACCGGATTGACGCGGGATTCTAATCTCGCGTTGAATAAAATATTTAACGCGAGATTGGATAAAAACATTACGCAGGACATGTACAAAAAGTGTAACGACACTCGACTAAATTGATATTCGTAATAAGCCAATAAATGATTAATTTTATACAAAATTGTCCAGCGATTAAAAGCTGTCGTGTTTTTTTTTTTTTTTTTTTTTTTTTATCATCAATGCTCCATCTAAATCTAAAGCGTGTCGCATTTGCAAAGCCATTAACACCTGCAATGCGATATGATACCTGAGAGCAGCTTTGTCGCACGCGTCGGGAGTGTCAACGGCAGGAAGCGAGTCCGTCGTGAGATCGACATTGTCGAGGATCTCATCGAGGTCGACGGATTGGCTCGATAAATACGGAGTGTCGGGATTGTGCGGCGGTGGAGAACTTTCGAAACTTCCACTGCCGATGCTTTTGCTTTTGCCGGAACTTCGGCGTACTATCGTCAAAGTGCCCTGTTCTGAAACACAGTGAGCGTAATCGCTTCGATTAACGTGATTCAATAGAGTCAGATTCAATCATCTCTAAATTATGGAGAAATCTCTCCGCAAACAAAAAGCCCGGCGCATTATCCAAGAATAGTATAAGTCATTTTAGAAAATAAGGAACAAGTCATGAAGAAGTAAAATATTAACATTCCCAAAAGTGACAAAATAGTTTTATAATACAGCTTGTATGCGACATAAGATATATAATTTATAAGAACAACTCGTTACGAAAACAATTCTTAATCAATTATTTGGTATTTCAATATATATTACAAACTAATAAATTTAAAATAATAATATTTTTTACATTTTTATTTTATACACATTGTACATAAGTAAAGTCATAAATGAAAATGAATGAAAAATAAATACGCTTGATATCCATGAAGGTAAACTTTTCTCTTATTACATTAAAAAAGATCCGTGTACTCGTGGCGGAAATTCATTTCCCGTAACACTGAAATAATATGACATTTTCGTGGAAATCTAATTTTTAAAGTAAAATAAAAATATTATCGTCCAAGTAAATAAAAGTATTTAAATGAAAATTTTACATACAACGTTTAATTATTCCGCATGTATATACGAAAATTGATACGCACAATTTTCATAAAACTATTTTCCATATTTTTCATATTACGCTCAATTTTTTTCATTAATTTTTTTCATTATTCTTTTCATTAATTCTTTTTCATTTATAATAAATCACCCTTGCAATAGTTGTCAGTATTTCCGAGACACAGACTTTGCTCGCACAATATTGTTAAAATATAAAATTATAAAAGCGCCGTGATCTCCCACGTGTATCGAAATGTCTAAGAAAAAAAGAAAAAAAAAAAAGAGAAGGAAAAACTTTGCTTTTTGAAGAAATACACTTGTAGAAATGTCTGGTCGATAAACATTGCAGCGTATCGGGGTGGATAATACTTGGAAAACTTACTGGAGAGTTGGCCGTTTCGACCAGGAGAGGAAGAAGGATTGCGCGGCCTCGTGGAAGCTGCGCTGCTCGAACCGCTCGAACAGCCGGTAGCGGTCGCGTTGTTCGCCGCAGCACCGGCCGAAGCCACTCCAATATCGTCCCTCGTGACTCGTCTGTCCGGTGGAGATGCAACTGCAATCACAAAAAAAAAAAAAAAAGTAAACAAAAGATAGCATATTTTTTAGCTCCATCATCATCATCATCATTGTTTCCGGACAAAGTGCACAAATGCAGCGCGATGCACGTGGCACTCGTATTGTACGCGATCGTCAATCAATGCGAGCGAGGCGGAAAATTATTGCGGAAAATTTTTGTATAAATTTTTGTTTCGTAACAATTTAATTTTGCGAAATTGCCTGGACATCTGATTATCATCTGATTGATGAACGCTGTCTGTTTCGCAGCTCTTTTAGAGAAAAAATTGCACGTGAGACAGAAATCTTGATATCGCTAGAAATATTTAGATATTCAGAGAATATTTAAGAGAATGACGACGATATCGGGATATCCATATATATATATATATACATTTTTTTATTTATTTAGTATGAAAAATGGAAATAACGTTTTGCATAAATATTTGTACGTGTATAAAATTGCGAGATCTGCTGTAAATAAAATGAAAATTTCACAATTTCGATAAATATAATATTTCTTCACACGTGGCGCTATATTTCATGCCCATTGCTTTTGACGATACAATGTAATTATCGTGTGCGTAACCATCTTGTGATGTGTAATGGTGCAGCTCTGCGAATGTTACATCGCGGAATCGAACGCGTATCGTCACCGTCATAATTACATTAATTTGTCGAATGTAATGCTGCGAAGTGTAAGGCCGTGTATCACTGCGGTAAAACACCGCGGTGGCAGAGCAGCTATCGATCGGTAGCACTTGCGTTATAGCCTGCGAATTAGTCTCATAGCCGATCGATCGCACACGAGTTACCAACGAGTTCCCGTTATGCTAATCACAAGTTGAAGTGTTTCTAAACGTGAGCACCACGTTCACCTCGTTTAGAGATTGAAGGCAAGTGAGATACGAGCTGTATTTACAATCGCGTTAATGAATATGTGCTGTCAATTATTTCAAAGATCAGTTTGTTGATTTGATAATAATTTAACGCGTGCATATTTTTTTTTTTAGCATAAAAAAATTAAAATCTCTTATTGTTAAAATAATATGTATAATTCGGTAGTTAAATCTCCAAATTATTACTCAACGCCACGTGTTTTGCATTTCTCTGTCGAGCCGCAAGTCTACCGAATCGATATTCGAACGTAATTATATGCATAATACGACTAATAATTAATCAAATTATTAGCAGCTTATTCGCTGTCAGTGTATGGTGTCGCATTAAAAATAGTTATTTTAAATAATCTATCTGCTAATCTTTACGTTTAATATCAAAATGCAAAATATTAAATTTAAACGAGGATATAAATTTGATTAAATATTGTTATTATTGTTATTATAATTTGATCATTCACTGTATATATGCGTATGTATGCGTGTATAGCCTTTACAATAAGGTATTTTGCCAAAAAATTTATCCGTATTCATTTCCAGGGAAAGCTATTCCCTGCTATCGTGCGAGTAAATCATTCCAATGGAATATCGACCCTGGAAAAATTCTGTCGCCCTCTTATTCGACATGTGGCAACGATCAAAAGACATTTTGGCCAAAAATAATCGCCTACACAAAAATTCAATTGCGCAAAATGTATAAAGGAACACAGCAGATAATGTAAATCATATTTTTTTTTTTTTTTTATTTCAAGGAAAAAAATTTCAATTCATAGAAAGTCTCAGTTACTTTTATTATAATTAAATCTTTTTATAATTCTAGACAAAGAGAAGAATAAAGACAGAAATCTAAAATTTTATATCAAATTAATTATACCTTACGCTCTTTGAAATACATGATTCATTACCTCTGCAAATTTATGTCTCCATTACATCTAATAACTAATATTTTATCATTTTCCCCTCGATAAGGATACCAGATATCCGACATAAAATAACCCTCAAGATAATCGACGTGTCAAAGAGTCCTAACATCATTATTTTTCATGATATTATGTCATCGTCTTAATTGCGGAATATTAAAAAGAGCAACGTCCATTTTACATAATAATGTATATTTTGTGTCGTAAATTAATAGCGAGAATACTTTGAAAATAAAAAGCTACACGCGCAACTGTAAAAGTAATTTTATTTTGGCAAAATTATATGGTGTAGAAACGCGCGTAAACATAATATATACATATATATATATAATACGTGTATGATAAAATTAATAAACAGAATTTCGTTGGAATTTAGTCGTGAAATCTCGTGAAAGCGTTGCGCTTTGTGATCGTGATGATCTATATGACGCAGAGATATTCACATTTTCAAATAATAATTTAGCAGAGTGCTATCACTTTCCAAAAACACCTTTAAACGAGCGACCATACGAGTGTATTGATGCGATGGCGCGTGGTACGAGGGGAGTTCTGAAATTATTCACCGTAAGCGGATAAGCAAACAGACGCGAATATAATATAATATGTGAACGTATGTGAATTATTACATTTCGCTTGAATAATGCACGAGATTGCGAGGCAACGGCAAAATGTATGCATTTAGTACACAGAGCAAAATTCATTTCCGTCTCTTTTTTTTTTTTCAATTTACATATTTATTTTTGCACATAATATGACATCTCCCTTTTCCGCCTTTTCCGATTACATATACCATATCGATATATTCGTATAACGCGTGTAAAATTTTATATCACAACTATATGTTTCCATCGTTATTAGGCTTAAAGCGTATCCATTTTCAGCGTCTGACAGCAAGTTGCTTGTACGATGTCCCGAAAGTGCTAAAGTTGACCGAGTAATACGGCGTTCCTGAACAGCCTTATGCAAACTCGATAGTCAGGCAAACCCGAAAACTAATTTAGATATCGGCGAAATACTAGAGAACCGCCGCAAAGGCGCGATCACGCGTCTAAAATACAAGCGGTATAATTCAGAATTATTATATTCATCAGAAAACCGTGCCCCGTGCGTCCTTGTATTATACGGAAAACGAATATGACAGAATAAACTCAGAAATATTCGACACCGGATATATATGAGATATCATCGATTATATATCAGCCTCTCCTCGGGCATCCGTTTCATCTTGTCGTTTCAAAAATGCATTAATCTAATGGATACTATCGCAGGTATTAGAGCATTTCAGTATACCATGTGTGTGTATATATAACACATCACTCAATAAGTCTCCGGTCTACCTAAGAAAAACCAATTTTTTTTTTTTAGAAATCACGTGGGTCTGTCAACAATGTTGCCATTATGTGTCAGACCGGGGACTTATTGAGTGATGTGTTATAAATCAATTGACATTGTACTATACATAATACAAAAAAAGTAAATTAAAAAAGCTTGATCAAATACATTGTATTTAACGTTTTAGAATAATCTGTGTAATATGTGTACATATTGATATAATCTCTCATCGCGAATTTCTATACTGTTACGAGAGAAAGTTGAAGCTGTTGTGCATAAGGATTATTTTCGTATCAGCTTTTCTACTCGTGAGTCACTGAGAAACACTAGAATTAGACAAAAAGACCAAGTCTTTATTGCGTAATTGTTAAATTTTTATCATAGCGAGAAAACTAAATTTTCGAAGAAAAAAATTTCCGAGAGAAATCATAGTACATTCAAAATCAATAGCAATGAATATTGCAATTGCATGTTAGAACTTTTTTGGGGGGATTATTATAAAACTCTATTACTGTATAATAAAAGAAATAAATATCAATCTCATTCGTAACATTGTAACAGCATGAAATAATGATTCTCGGCAAACTGCTCATTTATTAAAAACGATCGGTGGCTTCTGAATAAATGTGATTAAAGGAATTGATATGGCTTCGTTCTTCGGCCAACAAATCACAGTCTTGCAAATTACGTAGCCAAGAATCGTCTTTTTGCTTCTCTCCCTCTTCTTACGTCAGTTTATTATTAATCGATGTACTTACACGAGATGCAAACTGATTAAACGATAAGTGCAGACGATTGATAATAAGATAAAGCAAACTCGATCAAATTCAGATTGAAATCTTGTTTTTGCGATAATATGAGTAATATGAAACACAATAAAAAAAGAAAAAAAAAACAGGATAAATAATAACGAGAAAATACGATATCAAAGAAAAGCAGAATAATTTTATATCAAAATAAAAACTTGTCTTAATCTTTCGCAAAATTAATTTCTTTTTTAAATTTCTTCATATTTCAGATATATGTATGTCATGTATATCATTATATGTATTTAATCATACAATCATATAAATTATATAGATAATTTAAAAGCAGAATTGCAATGCAGAAAAAAGAGAGGTTCTTTAAAGGATCTTTACATAAAAAAATATACGTAAAACTGTATAGTTTAGAGAATAGCAACGTAATTAAATTGAATCTTGGACAATGGCCAATTCATGCGCAGGCACGTCTATTTCGATTCACTCCGCCGTATACACGTAATCGGTGACATGCGGAGTAATGGTGTGGCAGATGGGCGGGGACGACCAAAGGGGAAATAATAGCTCGAAAATTAGCTTCGGCAAGTTCTCCTTGTCATTTTCTTATTAGCCCAAAGTGATGAATATGTCTTTCCGGCGTCAGCAAGGCGTTTTGACGGCAAAA
The DNA here is from genome assembly GCA_038406275.1 of Cataglyphis albicans. NCBI lineage: Eukaryota > Metazoa > Arthropoda > Insecta > Hymenoptera > Formicidae > Cataglyphis > Cataglyphis albicans. The sequence continues at coordinate 5,907,344 of JBCAUJ010000020.1, forward strand.
GAGAGTCGAGTTGAACGTATTAAGATCGATGAATAACTCGGTCGAATATCTCTCGTGTCTTACGACATATAATTATGCTTCATACGCGTAAGCCATTCGATAGCGTTACGTAAGAGTATTACACGGTTGCAATTATCTAGAATTATAAAATTTCTATAGAAATTTTTGATCAAGTTTATTGTTTATTCTCGGTGAAGATGACGTTGAATCGTCCCGTATTTTATCACAATACAATAAATCATAAAAAATGATTTTTAATGAAAAAAAAAATGATATATATTTCCAAGAATTTCTCGTCTGAAACACTCCTTGGCTATTCCCGTTGTTCCAGAAACTTTGTTCAATCTCAATATTTCAGAAATATTCGATAATCCCCTCGTAAAATCGCACAACAAAATCATAAACTCGAACAACTTGACATCGTACAACAAATTTCTCAAGATTTCAAGTGTTTCCGTTTCCGTTATCAATGGGAACAAAGTACATCAAAGTACATATTTTAATATAGTATTTCATTATCGCGTCGCATATACAAAAACATCTTAAGTGGAATGTTGATTGTGCACGCGCGCGGCTGAGCGGAATTACCTTTCCTAAAAGCTTTCATTTATAAACGTTCCTTATATATAACACATCACTCGATAAGTCTCCGGTCTAACTAAGAGAAACAATTTTTTTTTTTTTTTCAGAAATCACGTGGGTCTGTCAACAATGTTGCCATAATGTGTCAGACCGGAGACTTATTGAGTGATGTGTTAATTGCACCATCTTTGTAGTGTATACTTTTATTAAAAGATTTTGCGATTTTTTTCTTAATATAGCGCTTTTTTTACATCAACTGAAAAAGTCAATATTGATATATTATTCACTTTCGATATAAATCGCTGACACGCTCCATCTCCCCTATGAATATAAAATGACGAGTTCCCATGCGTTGACGGATTATGAATGCTTTTAAATGCGTCGTTGCGTAATTTTGTATGCGGAATCGTAAATTTTGATTATTATTAAAGAAAAGACAAAATATTTTTCTTTCCAGTTTGATGCAAATTATTTTCTTATTCATTGAAAAAAGAACGACTATGTAAAGGATGTATATGGAAATACGAGCATGTTAGGGAAAATTTTTGTAATCAATTTGTTTAATGTAATTTACGTGTTTGAAGAATATATAGCAGAGTAATAATTAATTGCAACACACAAGGTAAACTTTCTCATTACCTTAATGGATGATTATTATCACGGCATTCTATGCGTCATGCAATTTATTACGAAAGTAAAATATACATGTATATACGATGAAAACGATCTATCGAAATATCATTCAATGGTATTATTTAATAATACGCGATGAGCGTAATCTAGTAATTATTTATGGCACAAATACAGCGCATATATGCGTAATAAAAGAGACGACTCAATGAACGCGTCAATTATGCGATAAATAAAAAACTATTTGACACACATTGTAAGCTATTCTAATTTTTTTTTTTTTTTTTTTTTTTTTTTTTTTTCGAAATAAATCGTGTTAAAATTGATTGCATATATAAAGATAAAGTATATCAAAGTCAAACACTCTTGTTCCTAGAAAGCTACTGTAATAGATGGAACATGTGGGATGGCGTCAAAGATCGAAGACGTAAAGTTCATGGAGTTTATTGCGTTCTGACATAACTTTCTTACGTGACGCAAAAGGTGAAAAAGTCTTTCTTACCATTCGTTCAAATTGAAGAGAATATATAAGAAATGCCAGCTATTTATTATCATTTCTTTGAAATAATTCTTGAAATATGCTTCAAACCTATAAATTCTTCTTATTTAGGGTATCCAATATAAAATCAATTCTACAGATAAAAAATATTTTGATATTATCAAACTGTGAATAAGGAAATTCACCCTTAATCCCATTGGAGATCTGATTATAATGTTAAATACTATACGATGACGCGCTTTTATCACTCTCAAGACGTAGCAGCTTCAATTTGTAAGAAGAAAGAGATAAAGCAGGAATTCTCTCTATTATGTGTTGCCCACAAAAGATATCTAAGCCTAGATTAAGAAATGTGTCCTGCATCGATCGCTATTAATAAGCTAGAACTTTGTATACCGATAAGAAGTTAAAAATTTAGCATATCCGGAATATGGAAGTGCGTTTTAAAATGTCACGTCTTGCATGCGTAGAATAAGTGCGAGCTTTCGATAATTTGAAACTCAACGTGCGTAAATTTGAATTGTCAAAAATATTGCAAAAGATAAAGACATTATTCACAGCGACTTTTCAATAACATTGAAAATCTATTAGAAAATCTATCTTTATCAATCTAATGATTAATGATTTTCTTTTAGGTTGCGAAATCGAGTCGAACTGTACGAAACACAAAAGTTGAAAACTCAAACTCATTTGTCCGATGGATAAAAATAAAAGGAGTAAAGTAAAATCGTCGGCTGCAATTTTGGAAAACGATCGATAATGCGTACACGCATTCGAGTACGTAACCCAAAGATACGCATACCTGGATTATTGATTACCGTGTGCCTAGTAGAGAGCCTCCTGACGGAATAGCGTGCCTGTGCCTGGACAAAGACCTTAAACTCGAATGCAGTTTGTTCGCTCGATTCTGCCAGTATTTCGTATATCTCGTTTTTATTTTTCCTTTCATCTCACATAGCCCGCTGCACGAGATTTCAACGAAGCAAAATGCTCCCTCGTGCAGAAATTATTGCACGCCTATTAAATTTAGCTATCTTCACAGGAAATCTGATTACCAATCGCGACCGCACTGGATGCAAATGAAACGTACGATGATTATGCATCTTGCGCTTGTATGCGATATATGAGGTGGTAGTTACAGTCACATAGACGAAATGATTCAGTCTTGTCTCCGAGAACGCGAGCTACACTCGACACGCGTATTCGGATCTCTGAATAATGCAGACACTTAATTAACGTCGCTTTCCAACAGACTGCCAAAATGAATATCGTCGAGCCGAACTGTTAATCGCGAATCGTGCGCAATCTCTCTCAACGATTAAATTTGCTTTTCATTCAATACTTTGTCACGTATACAGGAATTCTTCAGGAATCTTATACAGTACAAACTTATCTTACTTTCTTTTTATGTAAATTCAAATGCAATTTAATTTTGCTCTTAAAAATTATCAAAAAATATACAAAATAGTCTTGCAAAATGCGACAATTTATTTCGCTAAGTTTTGTTAAAAACTTTATCCCGTCTTGTCGAAAGTGAAGAAATTGATTAAAGTTGTATTTCTCTCGAATCGATTTACTTCCTCTTTTTGCGCAATAAATTCTATAATTTCATCGCTCATATATTTATCCGATTAATGTACATTATAACGTGATACATATGATACAAGAAGAGCGCATTTTTAATCTATTTATTAATATTTAACAAAGTGAGAGCTAGTGGGAACATATTCCGGGGTCTATATAAAACATCGCGCAATCCCACTAATGTTTTTAGGTCACGAGATTAAATTTCTGTTTAAAACTCTACTACCGCGTTTGTAGTAGCAACGACAAAGAGAAAAATTTCTCTATTTTTTTCTCCCATTTTTTTTTTTTTTTTTTTCGCACAAAAACGTTCGTTGCGTTTTTATTCGACAAATAAAATTTATTCTAGTAAAAGTAAACGATTTTTTACAAGTAAAAGTTGTAGCAAAAAGTCACAATTATTATAGTCGCGGAATAAATCGCAATTTTCTATTTCTCCGATGTTATAGATAAATATTTCTATGCGCGAAACTTGTAAATCTATAAGCGTTTGAAAAATGTTTAATAAAACTATATACATATACGACGACTTATAAGCGGCTTTAAAAATTTACATTTCAAATAAATATTTCAAAAAGATGTTTCGAATAAATGTTTGTGAAAAAGAAAGTATAAATATATCGATTTCAAACTCATTTTCATCAAGTTTACGCGTGACATAATTTTGGCAATAATTGCTTATATAATGCGTTATCTTTTTTTCCAATATTTTATCACCGATTAAATTTTTGTGGAGCAGAGACTTGACATTGCTAGACTTTTTTGCCAGAGATTTTTTTTTTTTTTTTTTTTTTACATGTCATATATCAATCTTGTAAAAATTCATGTAAAAAAAATAGATAAAAAATGGATTAATTTCAAACTTTTGACTACAAAAGTAGTAGAAAACCATCATTTTTGATCGTAATAATGTGTAACGTCGTCGATCTGATTGGACCAATTTTAACGTCATTCCCTATCACATTTGGAGCTATTATTTTAGCAAATAAACAGACTCGTTAATCGCGCACAGAATTGAGCTCGTGATATCAAAAACAAGTTCATTCATCAAGACAGAATATCTAATTGCATTAATCTTATTTCGATAGACATTGCGCGATTAAGCACCCTATACATCTCTATACAAGATAATTAACGTAGAAAATTTTCCGCCCATACATACTTGCATTAAATAGCTAATGCATCATAGCCAAATAGCTCCAATCTAAAAAATAAAGTATATTTACTTTATCTCCTTGATAAAATGTGAAATAATATGATATTAGATAGTATCATTATTTGTAGATATCAAATTGATATTAATACGAGATATCATCACCAACACGTAAGTTTAATTTCACCGGTAATATACATGTATATAACAACGTATCTCTACACTAGTATTTTTCCAGCAGCGTTTCTCAATCAATTTTTTGCACATTCTTCCAAAATAATATTTATATAAATAATAATTAAATAATACCGTCTTTTTCAATCAACATATTGTAAAGGGTGTAGAGACGAAAAAATCAAAGTAGCGTTCTTATCTCTGTCCAACAAGATGCGAATATTACGACGGATTAAATTTACATAAACGTACATTCTTCAATGATAAACTTTAATAAGGAACCCTCCGACGCATTTGAAAGAACTCGACTTCAATCAATAGAGTTGACCCTAAAAGGCATTGAGAAAACTCATGCAAAGTTGATACATTTAAGCGAAAAATCTTGTATATGTACTCGCAACTATTTCATCTATTTTTCAGCATTCATTCTGCCGTTTTTGAAAGACACTGATGTTCTAGATTTTGTAACATTGATGATTGTGTGACTCTACATTGAAAAAGATAGATAATATAAAATTCAAAGATACGATTAGATGATCTCGCGATACGTCACACGATTAGATGAATACAGCGGTTATACCGGCATACAGCAACCCTACTCACTCGAAATTACATAATACGGCTATAAAAGAGGAAAGATTGGTTTACTCTACAACAGTAGATCTTACAGCAGGTGTCCGAGCAGTTTCAATCTGTTGATTCTGGAATAAGCACTAATATTGACAAATTGCTGGTGAGTGAGCAAATTCATAATAAAAACAGCTGTTCTTCATTGCCGGCAACTACATCGTTTTGCAAAAAATTTTGTATTATATAATAAATAAGTAATGTGATAATAAACACTTTGTGTGTTTCTGCTGTTTTAAACATTCTCAAGATTATTCGTTACGATATTCATTTTTCGATACTTGAGTGTTTCAATTTGAATAAATCATCTTGTATATAATATTATCGCACATTAACGTCTCAACGCATAAATAATTTGTTATTATTTATTTTCAAGATCCAGCTATAATGAAAAAAATAATAACGCTTTGTACAATATTACTATTGTTCGGTCTTGGATATAGTACACCAAATGCGAAATGGTGGCAAACTATGTCACTTTATCAAATTTATCCCAAAAGCTTCAAAGACAGCGACGGGGATGGTACAGGAGATCTTAACGGCATGTTATTAAATTATTATTATTCGTATTATTTTTATCTATATATATATATATATAAAATTTTCACATATACCTAATATGCTTAAATTTTCAATTGTAAATTTAATAATCGATTCTTGTATTGTCGAGACAATATAAAATTAATTTGAAAAATATATTTTGATAAAATTGAAATTTCAAATTTTTATAAAATATATTCCCTCGAAACAAATCATTATTTGTTGGCAATCTTTAATATTTGATATTAGACAAGATTATCTTAATAATTGAAATTTAAGGTTCTGAAAAATTAAAACTTATTTAAAATTAAGCATGTTAATAATTGATTTATTTAATTGCAATCTAAAATATTAATTCGCTCTAAAATATTTACAATCTAAAAATATTTCGATATTTTTCGTGGCATGCAGGTATCAAGAGCAAGCTAGACCATCTTGTCAAATCGAATGTCCAAGCTTTTTGGTTATCTCCGATTTATCCCAGCCCCATGGTCGATTCCGGATATGACATTTCCGATTTCCGCAGCATCGACAAAACTTTCGGCACTATGGAGGACTTTGAGGCGCTTACGAAAGCCGCCCATGAAGCATCTTTAAAAATTATTCTAGACTTTGTTCCTAATCATTCGTCGGATCAACACGAATGGTTTGAAAAGAGTTTGCGGAATGAGAAACCTTACAGCGATTATTACGTATGGCATGAAGGCAAGAAGTTGCCGAACGGAACGATTACGCAGCCGAATAATTGGGTAAATAAATTTGATAATTCAAAGATACGCCCGTGTCATGCGAAAATTTATGACGACAGGTAAATTGGTTATTGGCGCTTTTAACGATAACGCGATATTGTTAAAATCAGTCTCGAATTAATCCGAACTCAAATTTGCGAGTTATCTTATATAATGTTTGTATTTCAATTATTTTCTTACTATTTTTAAACAAGATTAATGTAGCTTTTTTTATTAATTTTCTATTTTGTAGTAGTACGATATATAAACAGTGATAACACATTAAAGGCGATTACTTAAATTAAGCTCGCAATAATCGCATCGCGCAAGATATGTCTACTAATGCCTAATAAATTCACATTATCTCTGAAACGCATAAGTGATTTTATCGTGATTTTATAGCGATTTGGATTTCGCGATCAAAGGATTGACATACTCGAATCTTATAATATAATGTACTCTTGCAATGTAATAGCATGTAATTACGTAAAAGTTAAAATGCATTGTATTAACATAAAATATTTATCTATGCTACAGAATGACATGATTAATCATAAGGATAAAGATATCACGTATCATGGCAAAAATCAATTTGAGAAAAAAAATAAGAGAAAGAAAAGCTAAATGTCTAAGTTGCAACTTTATTAAGAATTAAATTCTAGTTCAACTTTGACGATCAAACAGGCGAAAATTCTGCAAAAAAGTTCCATTAAAGCGATCGATTTTTCTGTCGCCAACCGATTATTAACCTTTAACATCTAAAAAATGTTCTGCCCGCGTTTTTTCGACACCAAAATTAACCGACGATTCATCACTGCGATTATCTACAGGTTTCGTCGATTTTGAGATATACTCTTTGAAATGTTCTAGCACGACATACTCGGATTCCCGTTCTGTTCTGTATTTGTCGTTGAAGCTTTCAAGGCATAATCAATTAATCGGGATAATTGAACGATTATTTACACATATAGGTGAGCGTGTTCGGCAAATCAGCATGGACCTGGCGTCAAGAACGACAGGCGTATTATCTTCATCAATTCGCACCGGAGCAACCCGACCTCAATTATGAGAACGAGAACGTAGTGGATGAAATGAAGGTACGTATTATTCGCAAAAAAAGCTGTCATTAAATTTGTCATAAGTCAATGCTTCTCTCTTATCGAATCATTCGGACGCACGATTACGGTTCTTATGTCACATTTGGATGACAAAAAATTATTGTTAAAATCCATCAATCGTAAATTAATTGTAATAATTTCAAATTAAAATCATATAACAAGTCCAATTAAAATTTCATATAAAAAAAAAAGAAGAGAATATCGATAATTAACCATTCGGTCCTCATGACTAAAGCAACGAAATAGCGGATTACCTTGTTATCACCGTCTCGGACAGCCGCGGCGGTAGAACAGAGACGGTGGATTACATAGTCGGTGACATCGTTGATGTCACCAGAGGTGAAAATAAATCCGGCTTGTATACATCGTACAAAAACATTGCTTCTTCCGTTATCATCACCGCATGAGCGCCTGCGCGCGTACACGACAGATTTTCCGTTCTCGACGCGTTGCATTGAGAATGAAAGAAAAACATTGTCCGTTTTCCCTTTAGCTTTCTTCGCTATTCCCGATGTAATTCGCTCGTGAAAATAATTTTAGAAAAATCACATCATGATATGGATGAGAAGATTGACAGACGCATTCGTCATCGGCACTTATCATCGGCGGCGATAAATCGACGCTAAAACATATAAAATTGATAGACAAGTGTCTTCCTCGATCGCATCGTCAATCGTCGCGCGGAAAGCGGATGTAATTAGTCGTCCGTTGCGTGAACGCAACGAGCGTGAAATTATGCTCGCGGAACGAGTGAGGAAACGGAAGCGCGCAATATTTGTCAATTTTTCAGAGGCACAAACGTTTAAAATGTTGCACGATGCATAATAGTTAATGTGATTTAATTGTGGAGGGTGATGAATAACGATTCGTCCGGCTGTACAGTGATTAATGTCCGGTGTGCGTGAAGCGAAGTAATTACGATCAATTTAACATAAACAAAAGTTCGCCGAGCGGAATAACAACCTTCGAACAGATTATTCGTATTTACTGGATAAAGACAAAAGGTCATGTTTTCTAACCGACTTATCCTTTTTTCTCACGCTATTAGAACTGATGGAATTTTAGTACGCGAAAGTTTTGCAGGATATTTATATTTTACAAGGAAAAACCCTGCGCGTATAATTTGAGATACAGTGAAATGGTGGAAGATCCAACCGTAATACTGAAAGTTGTAAAATACACTGGTACATGCAATAAAATCCCAATTGGACAAACTATCGTGCAGTAAATAATGCAGTAAGCTCGCGTGATGCAATCTGCGATTATTTTTCCGCTGACGTTAAAACGCCTTGCGAAATTTAAAGAAAGACGAAATAACGTATAAATATATAAAACGTATCTTTTTTTGTATCTTATCAAAGAGACGTTTATGTATTTATTTTCTCAAAATAATACGCGGCAAATTTTTGTTTTCTTTTACACACACACACACACACGTACACGTAATGTATTCCGTTACTCGCGTACCACAAATGTCGAGGTTTTATTCAATTTCTTTCCATCCATAACCGCAAAATTGCTTCACGACGGCAAGATGCTTCTTCTTATCGCAGCCTCAATTCCTTCAAATCCCTTATGTCAGAAAATTTACCCGGAACATGTCACATTCGTAACATAAAGTCAGATGGGAAAGTTGAGATGAAGAAACGTAGCATTATTTTCTTTTCTAAACCAATATTATCGGATAAAATTTATATAAGAAAAAAATCACATTTTTTTGAATTTTTATCTTATACGTTATCAAAAATTTTTGCATCGCTTACCTCATTTTTTTCTTCTTGACTCAATCTGACATAAAATAATAAAAATAATCCATTAAATTATTCATATTAAATACACGCAATTAAAGCATAATTGTAAGGCATAGCACTTTTTGAAATCGACAACAGATATATATATATATATTTATGTATCCTGATATGCGCAATGTGTGTGCAGAATTGAACAATCGATTTTGATATAAATCAAAGCGAAATAATTTAATTAATTTAATTAATTTCAAATTTGCTGTGTAAATTATTGCTTCGAGTTCGATATCTTTAGGGCACGTAGCATAGTGGTTGGTTTAATCCACTTGCAGTATATATAGATGTGAAAGTTATATAGAGCCTCACCCAAGCGTATCGTACTCTCTATTTCTAATCCTACCCCTCCAGGATGTCCTGAGATTTTGGCTGGACAAGGGAGTGGACGGATTCCGGGTGGACGCGGTGCCACATCTGTGCGAGGACGTCAGTTTCGCGGATGAACCACTCACGGGTAATCCAGATCCCGACGATTACGGTTACACGAATAAGATATATACCAAAGATCAACCACGCACTTACGAAATGGTCAAAGGATGGCGAGAAGTGATGGACGAGTATGAGGATGAAAAAATTATAATGATGGAAGCTTACGCGAACATGACGATGACGATTAAGTATTATGTTAACGGGGCACACTTTCCCTTTAATTTTGGCCTGATTACCGATACACATCGAGATTCTACAGCGGCTGATTTTAAGAACGTGATCGATAGATGGATGATAAACATGCCTATTGTGAGCGGTACGGCTAACTGGGTGGTAAGTCGAATAATTCTTTTAAATCTAGTATCGATGTCCAAGTGTCGCTGTTTGACTGGAGCGACAGGTTTTCGAGCTAATGACCAAGATTTTTATCGCTCATTTGCATAAGAGAAACGTGATAATTTATGCCTCGAGCTATTTATTGCCTGTCTAGATTTTTTTTTTTTTTTTAACTGAAAACTCAAAATCGACGCGGAGCCGAATCGCTCATTAAACATTTAAAAATTTTTTTATACTTATCCCGTTTTCGTCATATGTCAAATCGCCAAATTTTTAATTTTTCTCGTAGCGCGTTACAATTCGAAACGCGTTATCATATTTGACATATCTTTTGACTTCTACTTTTGAGATGCTTGACAATGTAAAGTCATAATTCGTAGCAAGTTAAAAAATTGTCCTCTCGTCTTACCATCAGGCTGGGAATCACGACAAATCCAGATTAGTGACACGTTACGGACTGAATCGAGCGCAGGCGGTAACTGTGCTAACTCTATTGCTTCCGGGCGTAAGTGTGACTTACAACGGTGAAGAAATTGGCATGGAGGATACGTGGATCTCGTGGGAAGATACTAAAGATCCGCAAGGTTGTAATGCCGGTAAAGAAAATTACGAGAATGCATCCCGGGATCCTGCCAGAACGCCATTCCAGTGGGACAATACCACTTCAGCTGGTAGGTATTACTCCGAGCAGCGTTTAAAATCGTTACGTTAATATATCCGGCAATCATGAAACGCGATTTAAATTGATTATTATTTGTAGGAACAAAAATTTATGAAAGCAATTTATAAAACTGAATATACAATTGAATGATGCAAGTTTCATCATTGCAAAATAAATATTCGGATCGTCGATTATACGCGAAACAATATTGCGACAATCTGTAAATTTAATAAATTTTGAAGTAAATAATTTTACGTCATAATTGTTTTTGAAATTTCAAGAAGGAAGCTGCGTATCATTTACAAATAAATTTTCTTTTCTCGTAAAAATCGATTAACGTGATGAATCTGTTAATAAATAGCAAAAAATTGCATTAAATAACGCGGTAACGCGATAGAAACCGGTTTTTACCGAAACGAAACGCGCCGCTTTAATATCAGTCTCGTGTCACGGTCCACATATCTAAGGATCAACGCGATATGTTTGTCAGGTCACGCGTCACAATTTGAGATTTCGAAAAAGAAAGTGGGTGAAAAACTCGAGAGATGAAACAGGTCGCTTATCGATCGTGTTGCAATATCTTATGCAATATCCTGACGCTTGTCACTCTCGATTTGTCGTTTTTACAACCTAGAAAAAAATAGATGCTCAAAAAAGCATTTGTATTCATATTATTTTACGTAATATTAAAAGTACGATTATGTTTGTATACGATGTAGGTTTCCTACAAAAAGAAATAATATCTTGATAATTTTAGGATTTTCTACGAATCCAAAGACGTGGTTGCCGGTAAACGAAAACTATGTGACACTTAATTTGGCTGCGCAAAAGACACAGGACAATTCCTATTACGCTCTATATAAAGCAGTTTCTGCTCTACGAGGATTGCCGGCTATTAAACAAGGAAAATTGAGAACAGTCTTATTAAACGATAATGTTCTTTTCTTTGCCAGGTATAGTGAAATGTGCTGACAAATGTGTATGTGATAAGAATTATTTTTATTGTTATTATTATTATTATTATTATTATTATTAGTATTATTATTATTTAATATAGCTGATGTGTTTCAAATATTAAAAAAAACATCTCCAACATTTAATTGTTAAATTTAATTTCCCCGCAAAATGTAATGTAGCGTTCAAAATTGAGCGTCAATAAGACCACGCTTATTATTGCAGGGAAGCTGGTAAAGATGCGGTTTATGTAGTTGTGAATTTTAAAGATAAAGATGAGACTGTCAATTTATCGAGACTCATTTCACCAAACAATCGATTGCTCACCTACTACGCCACTGCAAATGCTTTTCCCTTAATCGGGTAAGTATACGTTTTCTTATGCCACGTGCGTTACTATAGATATAAGTAGTAAAGCGTGTACATAGAAAAGATTTGTAGCAGAAGAGAGATTTTACAGATATTTTCTTATACTGTCTAAAACGCTCATTGCGCTAATTAAATAATTACTTCTATAATCTTTAGAACTGTCATCTCAGGTGATGACGACTTAAAAATCCCCGCATCAGCAGCTGTGATATATTTTAATATATAACTAAAGCCGTGCGAAGAGCTATGGAAACGAACGAGAGGCATCGTATTTTCAACGTTATTTCCATAATTCTCTCGGCGAAGAAGAGAGATTATTCAGTCGTTGGAATGATTCTACTCTGCATCAACCATCTTGCCTTATTGCTTCCATGTATATAATATCGTTCTTATTTATTCGTGCTTTATCTATTTGATCAAATGGATTTATTTGCAAGACACGACACTACGCTCCCATACAAACGGAATAGATAATGGCTCAGTTAATGATGAAATGTTATGTTAAAAAAAAAAAAAACGAATAAACGGAAAGTTGAAAAGTAAAGCATAGCAATAATAATTTTTTTTCAATAATTGGCCTCCGCCAATCATTATATTTATCTAAATATTAAATTTTCAATGAATGTAAAAACTGAAAAAAAAAGCAAATAAAAATTTTAAAAAGCAGCTGTCGTGAATTTTCGATTATTAAATAACGTTTAATGGAATTATTAAATTTCAATAGATTTTCATATATCACTCATTAATATTATATTGATTGCATTTTACACATTGTGTCGTCTTTATTTTTTGTCTGAATTTTTCCATTATAAAAACAATATAATAATATTACGCCAAAATATTGAAGAGTTAATTAAAATATTTAAAATAGTAAAACGCTAATAGTGTCTATACATACATTATTTATTTATAAATCCGGCAATTATATTAAATGTCAAAAAGTCAATTGTACGTTTATCTATTTCAAATAATGCAATGAACGAAACTTGCAAATACTCATGTCTCACCTAAATTTATGTATGCTGCATTTTGCAACTTTCTTCACAAGCGCTATAGCTCGGAGAAACTTCGTCTCTCTCGCGTATGGAAAGAAATTACAAAAGTTGCAATTGTTTAATGGAAATTCGAAGTTTAACGGAAGACAAAAGAATGTCAAAACTTGTGCACCGCAGGTTTTGTTTAAATAACCGGTGGCGAATTTTGCGGAATTACGCCAATTCAACTGCTGAAATCCTCAAATTCGCATAAATATGCGTAAATTTACTTTTGTAACAATTTAAAAGCTTTATTCAAGATATTCCTATAACGCAATCGAATTGCAGATCCCTTTATCTGATTTTATTTCCTCTTGTCCATCAATCCTTATCTAATTTCTCGCAAAAGCAAATAATAAGTTCTAAGAAGACAAACATCGTGTTGATTTATCAATGCAATATCGTTAAATTTAAAGGTTACAATTATTAATATAAAATTCATAATGCAATTATTCATGAATGTATCACAATTTGAAAATTTTCAAAATATGTCTGTTTTTAATTATATATATATATATATATATCAAATTTAAAAAGATATTACTCATGCGTGCACTCAAACAAAATCGCAAAAACATGTGTAAAGTTAAATTATTGTAAATAATCTCTAAAAGAGAGAGAGAGAGAGAGAGTATCTACACCAACATTTCAGTATCACAAGTATCATATCTCTGATAATACTGCAATAGATATCGCCTATATATATATAACTATCTATGTATCACTGATAATATTATAAACAAAAGATAAGCAATATTGTGAAGAAGAAATTGTCGTACGGCAAGAAATTTACAGAACATCTCTCATCATATGATGCATCTTATCTTGTATAGTCAGAAAATGTCCATTCCTTTCCTATTAATTTAAGCTCCCAGTTTATAGAATAATTAGACTTGAAACTTTTCTTGAGGAAAAATTGTCCGCGATTTAATTAAAAGTGGGATCCTTTAATTTTCGATAAACGAACCGGTAATTCAATCTGTAATTAAGTTTTCTCGTAAGAGAAATCTAATGAAAAATACTTATTCAATGAGAATGCAATGAAATCAAAGTGAAATTGTCGCCATTATCGTGTGGAAAATAAAATTTTTCTACTAAATCGCTAAAAATTCTAAGGCCAATTTCAGATTTCAAGCGATCAAATATATAAAGAATATTATTAAAATCACTAACAATTTAAACTTTTAAAAGCTTAAATATTTTCTTCTTTAGCATGTCCGCTTCTGTCAGACATGACAGCTATGACAACAAAAATCCGAACATCTCGGAAGTGAAATATTTTTTTTATCCAACTTACGTTTCGCTGGCATTCTTCAGAGAACTCACACTTTGCGGAATTTTATTCTCGCGAAATAACGCATCGTTATCTATTATATCGTTAACCATAACTCTGGATAGTTGTTACCTCCCCGACGAACGACATGACAATTATCGCGAGATTGTGTAATTTTTTTCCGATTCGCTCGATAAAACATCTTCGAGCGTCGGTTCTTTCTGCCAACATTGTCCACTTCATATAAATTACGACGTCGAGAAACGCGCTACGTAATCATGAAGATGTTCGTATCGCGACACCACATCATCCTCTTAAGTCTGCTGTTGACGGTCACTCCGATCTCGGGAAAGATCCTCGACCGAGGATGGTGGAATCACACGGTTTTCTATCAGATTTATCCTCGCAGTTTTATGGACTCTGACGACGATGGTGTTGGTGATCTCAAAGGTAAGAAAGAACGGAAAGAATCAAAGCTCTCGGCAAGCGTCGAGCAAGCATGTCGCATTGAATTTGTCTCTAACCCAGCTCTATGCTTCGTCTTCCTCGGTATAATGATTTTCGCGATAAGCATCGTCGAAAATGATGTTGTAACGCGCCTGCCTAACGTAATTACACATCATCCGTGAAGAGAAAAACAATTTCGTAACAGGGACATTACTTTCGTATAGTGGATTTATCTGTGATTGTTTCGTCATCATATTGCGCATATAATATATTGCAACGAAAGAAAAAATTCATCTAATTCTCATTAAAGTGCCTAATATATATTTAAATATATTGTAATATATCATTGATTCTTCTCTCTGTTCTCTCTATTATTCATCGCTTCCTTCATTTCGCTCATGCAGTTCTCCACATCGTTCATAGTTTTGTTTCAGACTATTAAAATAAAAAAAATAAAAAAAAAAAAAAACAAAAACTAAAAAAATATAAATATAATCAATAATTGTAATTGCATTTGTATTGCACTGCAAGCCTTCACGTGTGCTTCAATCTTTTCCCGTTTGTAACAGGTATAACGAGCAAACTCGAACATTTTGTGACATCTGGAGTAGGGGCGATATGGCTGTCACCCATCAATCGAAGTCCTATGATTGATTTTGGATATGACATTTCGGATTTTAAAGATATCGACAAAATATTCGGCAAACTGACAGATTTTGAAAATCTTTTAGCACGTGCCAAAGAACTTGGATTAAAGGTAATCGACGATCGAATAATTGGGTTCGTCCAAAAAAAAAAAAAAAAAAAAAATCATTTTAAACAAACAATTCATATTCTGATAATGATAATTTCCTCAAATTTTCGATTAATATGTAATTTTCATTCAATTCCCAGGTTTTGCTCGATCTCGTGCCTAATCACACTTCCGACGAACATTATTGGTTTCGAGAGAGCATAAATCGTACCGGCAAATATGAACATTACTATATATGGAAAGATGGAAAAAATAATAATACTTCGCCACCGAATAATTGGTTAAGTGTATTCGGTGGCCCAGCTTGGACATACAACTCAATCCGTAGCCAATGGTACCTTCATCAATTCCACAGTAAACAACCAGATTTGAATTATACTAATCCTGATGTACAAGAGGAAATGAAGGTATAATCATATTTTACGAGAAGTAGAGTTATTAAACTTGCAATATCCCTCAATTAGAGAGAAGATTCACGGCGCAGGTACACGTAATGCGATCTGTGTGCGATTATTAAATCACCCGTATATTCGTTTTCATATCGCTTTAGGAAGTTATTCTATTTTGGTTGAGGAAAGGCGTGGATGGATTTCGCGTGGACGCAGTGCCACATCTCTTTGAAACAAATTACACTTTGGATGAACCTAAGATAAAAGGTGCGATAGAAGATGATTATAGCTCTCTAAATCACACATTGACAACGGATCAGCCAGAAACGTACAACTTGATACTAAGCTGGAGGAAGATTTTGGACGAATACGCTTATCAATATAATACAAGCGAAAAGGTGCACCTTTTACTCTTTTTATGACATTTTATATACTACGTACTTTAGTAATACGTCATTTTTTTAAAGTTAAAATTAATTTAATCCACTACTTTAACATGTGTACATATCAACTAATAACGTCCATCTCTTTGCTTGCATATACAAATATACTAGGTGATGATGACTGAAGCATACGCTACATTAAAAAACACTGTTAAATATTACAATTACGGTTCGCATATCCCTTTCAACTTTTATTTTATTACGAATGCGAGCAAGACCTCGGATGCTGCTGCGTTTAAAAACATAATAGAGAGCTGGATGAAGGCAATTCCCGAGGGTGGCGTCGCTAACTGGGTGGTAAGAAAACGTTATTCCCATCTACATCAATTTTATATCGCGCACAATAAAATAATGATGTGAAAATATCAAACTTGGAAATTTTTTAACATTAAAATTTGCAACACACACACACACACACACACTAATGATGTAATGAGCTCATGTTAAATATAATTTACGTTAATTTGATAATTATATATGGCAATAAACATAAATTATAAAAGATCCGAGTGTGTGAATCAAGAATTGGTTAATAATGTTAATAAATGCTTGGGTGATTAAAGCTCAGCTAGGGCATTTAAAAAATGCCCAATATTGTGTAACTCTATACAATAATATAATCAATATATGTAAATGTTAATATGGGTAATATAATTTAAAGCGTATTTCAATGGTTTCAACTGCGTTACAGTAAATGTATATAATTATGTACTAATTTTAATCGAGTAATATATTTGTAGATGGGAAATCATGATAATAATCGTACTGCTTCGCGTTATCCCGGGAGAGCCGATCAGATGACAATGTTAGCCATGATACTGCCAGGCGTAACGGTGACGTATTATGGCGAAGAGATAGGGATGGTTGATAAAACGGACATAAGTTGGGAAGATACGCAAGATCCTCAAGCTTGTATCGCGGGTAAAGACAAGTATCAAAGTCGATCTCGTGATCCCGCTCGCACGCCATTTCAATGGAATTTTCACCATAACGCAGGTATGCAACGACAAAGGATGTAAATTCTTTGATTCAAAACTTTTTCTTCTTATTCTTAGCTCTTTCTCTTTATATATAAAGAAACTAAGAATATAAAATAATTATATATGCGACAAAAAAAAAAAAAAAAAAAAAAAAAGAAATTATCTAAAAAATTCGCGAAAATTCTAAAAATTCTTCTCGTTGTGTTATCTCATCCCCCAGTATTCTTTATTTTATTTTCGACAGGTTTCAGTAACGCCATTAAGACATGGTTACCGATTCACGAAAATTATACCAGCATAAATTTGTTAGTACAACAGCATCTAGATGAATCTCACTATTTTGTTTATCGCGCTCTGACAACGCTACGTAATACATCGGACGCGCTCAAATTTGGATCATTGACTACCGACGTTATAAATAACACTGTCCTATATGTTGTACGAAAAACGAGCAAAGAAGCCGTGACACTGTTGATAAATTTCTCGGACAATGACAAGCAAAAGATTGATTTAACAAATGCTTTAACGGGATTCAAAGATGGTGTGGTTAAAGCAGCGAGCGTGGGCTCCAACGTGAGACAAAAGTAAGCGGCGATCTTTAATAACTCATTAATAAATTAAAATTTATCGTTATCGTATTTATATGGCAAGATAATGTGTAATTGCAAAAAAAAAAATCTTAATCTCTCATTATTATGTTTTTTTTTTTTCCAGTCAAACTATCGAGTTGAAACATATCACTATCCCAGAAAAAGCTTCGATAGTCTTTCAAGCTTATTCCAAAGCTCCAACACAATACGTTGCTTTCTTTCAAACAATTCTACTACCACTATCTCTTTTAATAATAACATTGTACAAATAAAAAAAATTAATAAAATAATTAAAATTAATGAGAAATTTGCTTGTTAGGATTGCAATATCACGATAAAAAACTCCGTTACTAATTATTTCCAGATGTCTCTCTTTCTTGATTTCGTTATTTATAATTATTAATAACGTCAATATTAAATTCTCCCTTTATAGATAGACAAAGTGCAGGACAGGAAACACGGAATTCAGAAATACGATATAAATGCCAGGCACGACATATCATAAATGTCGTTTGTAAACGTCTCTGTGACGTAATAATTATTTTCTAATGTACATATCAGAAATGTCAAAAGTTCTCGTTCCCTTTTAGATCAATCGCATGCGATCATGGACTTTGCTTCTTCCGTTTTGCGTACGTGGGAAAAATATTTTTTTCACATATAAAATTTATTTCATCTTAGTACGAGCGAATCGATAATTCGTTACACACGGATGGCGAGACACTAAAGAACCAATTTCTGCATCTAATCCCGACTGATGGAAAAATATCTGCGTACGCGAAAATCTTCACGAGAAAGTATGGCAATAGGATCAAACAACGCGGACAAAAGTTCGACAAAATAATCTGTCAAGATATTCTACCGAGATCATATTTTATCCATCCTCAGTTTGACGTTTTCTTCTTTACACTCGCGTCGATACTCAGTCTGAATCCGATTAGACAGCGATATCTTGATCCACAAAGGAACCAAGTGGTTGAAAGTGGTATGTAAAATGTAATGTAAAATGGAAATTTATAAATTCTGTTATAATGTAAATTTTACTATTATTCATATCCTTATATTTTGTAAAAAAATAAGTGCTTTCTCTAAGCTTATAAAAATCAGAAACTAACGCAAAATGTTCACATCAACATTGTTTTACAGCGCAAAGATCGTAAATACGCGGTGTCACTGATAGCATAACGCCATTTTCCCAGTAACTGCTCATCTCAATATTAAAATTCTTGCGATTAACCTTTATGCGTAATAAACGACCGTCTTGCTGTCTCGTTAAAAATGCTGCGAGCAAAAAATCTCGATGGTACTTGAAAAGGGCAAAATGTTCACACTAAATAAAAAATTCAAACTCTTGTCGGAAAAATATGCTAAAAAGATTCTTGTGTAAAAGAACTTATATTATATAATTAATATTAATATTAATATTAACATATCTTATAGATTTTTCCTTAGTTAATTTAAAATCTTAAAAACTTTAAATTAAAATATTAAATAAAGGTAAAAAAAAAAATTAAATGTAATTTGTAAAATTATTTCAAATTGCATGAATAAATTTGCGATATTTGCAATAACCCGACACATAATCGCGATTCATACGGATAATAAACTTTGTTTACCAGATAGTCATCATTGTCCCGCAGCATTTGTTTTCAGCGTAGCGCTTTCAAAATATGAATTATGTATTTCAATGGAAATATCGATATCGCATTCTCTCGAATAGAAGATGTTCAAAATACGTATTGTCCTAATAGAAAAAAGATTCTTTGTCCTCCAATATTCTCCAAGCATAAACACGCAAACTTTTATCGTAACTGAGGTGATTGCTATGGAAGAGAACATCCAAAATGTTTGATAAATTTTTAAAACAATTTTCTTCTTATTTATTTTCTATTTTGATTCGCATACTCGTATGTTAGCATCTTTGAAATTTTTTCATTTGCTAAAGAACAATACGAAGCACTCTACGATGAATTATTGCAATAAAATAGAAATATAAATAGTTTTAAATAAAATTACGCAAATTAATGTAAATTCTATTAATATAAAAATACATATGAATACATTTTTATATGATTTTTCCTTTTCGACACAAATGTAAGATATAATAGCGTCTCCTACGCATCCTCTATGTTCGTAACTAGAACTTTATAATGACCTCGGTATTTCTTCAAAAGGAGAAATCGTCTGAAACTTCTCGACGAGCATGTTGCGTGTATTCGATATTACATAATGAGCGCGAAAGAGAGAAAAATAAAATTCTCTTTAAATCGATAAAAGATAGTTCTTTGAGCAGGGATATGTCCATAAATTGACCGGACTTATTCTCATAAATTTTATTATTCGATAACGTTCCTGCATTTCCGTCACGAGCAGAGGTATTTATCTCGAGAGGCAAATATCCGACGTCAAAACGTCGCCTACCCACTATTGACAATAAATTGTTCGCCATGCTGGCAAACTTGCGCTCGTTTAATCACTGGTCTCCGAAAGTCGATAAAGTCTAGTAAAGATCGGTGTCATCAAATTTTCTACCTATACATCTCCCATGTATAGACGCGTTATTCCATTTTAATTTCATCTTCCATTAATGCACGAAAGATACACTCGCAAAAAAGTAGCAAAATCATGTATTAAGAGTAATCATCAGTATTGTAGGAAGCAAGACAGAAAGTTACGATGTATCTGTGTTCTAAAAATATCGTAACTTTGATAAAAGTAAGATTGCAAAAAAATGTTTCGTCAATAAAATAATATGCCGGAAAAATACTTTCGACTGGCGTAATTATTTAAAAATAGCTACGTCAAGAATCAAAATAAGAGAAAATCATATATCGCGATAAAATAAAGCTCCATTCATATCATTATGCTATGAATTTTTTCTAACTATGCAACATTGGTAGAAAAAATATTATATCGCAAAAGTTAAATGAGTTTCAGGTAAAAATTTCCGTTCAGCTCTAGCCTCTACGATAAGTCAAGCGAATTTGTTGTATTGCGTGTATATTGCATCTTAGTGGCAGCTATTATATTTCATGTTTAATATACAGTTGACTAATTGCAAAAGTCAAAATTACTTCTACAAAGTTTAATTATACATGCATATTTTTTGCCATGCTCTGGCATTTTTTGCCGTCTATTATTTTGCGGCCTTGCTTAAAAAGTACTTACGTTTAGTATCGTTCAATGGTTAAATTTAAATTAACTTCATGACTATATATATAATAAGTACGCGACTTTCCATTATCGATAATATTCGTGAAATGCTATATTTCGAGTACATCAGCCAATTAAAGTAAATTCAATAATACAGTCAACGAATGTCAAAAGTTTTAAAAATGCACATGGATATATATATAATCATTTAGACGTGCTGTCACTTTGGTGGACGCGAAATGCGCGTTATAAATAAACAATTTTAAACATTTAAGCAGCGATATCCATAACTCGTCACAATTCTTTCTAAAATATTTTAGCTTAAACTTTTTTTAATCTTTAATATGTCTCTTTAAAAAAATAATAATAAACTTGTTAGATTTTTCGAAGTATTCTGAATAATATTGTCGCTCGTCGCAAACCACTTCTAATGGATGCGTGTCATTTAACATCGCCTAATTAGCAATTTAATGACAAATATGTGGCGGGATAAACGTCAATACTATCTCGTACAAGAGATATTGTTAAACTGATAGAAGAGTTTTATTCCCAATAACAGGGAAACTCATCGAACCGTAATGGCACGTGTACATACAGATCTCTAGTCGCGATGCTTTTCAAAACAAACAAAAATAAAACTCTGTGATTTAAAAGAAGGTCAAACGATTTCCTTTTTCTATTAAAGCCAACCACTTTCATATCATTACTGAATCATAGAAAATAAATCGTGAATAAAAAGGCGAAAGTGATGAGCGTAATCTGTCACTCCAGTCGTGTCGAAATTGTTGGCCATGCTGACGAGCAGCAGCAGCGGTCATTAATTCGCGAAGACTCGTTAGAGAGAATTGGCAAAAAAAAAAGCAATTTACATATTTTCTACGTTCCTTTGCATGCCAAATAATTTTTTCAATCGAGTATAATTATTGGTTTAAATTAAGAAATATGCATTTTTCTAGAATATTTCTCACATACATCTGAATCTCTTGATTTCATATATTTTATAAAATGATTATATTCCTCTTTTTTTTTTTTTTCTCTTTTCTTCCCTATAATAAGTATTGGAAATTGACTCGTATAAAACAAACTAGGTAAGATAAAAGTAGAGTGAATCATTCGCCATGACAGCGAGAAAAGCATTGATGAAGCGTCTCCCCTTTTCTTAACGGAAATGACAAATAAACTTGCTGAGAGATCAATGTTCCTCGATCAACGTTCATTTCTTTCACAAAACGTTACTTCAAGACAATTTAACGAAGCCAAGAGTATAGCGAAGCTAAAGAAAAATCAATATTTTCTATTTCTTATCCTTTTTCGCAAGCACAATAGAATTGTACAGATTTCGATTGGTTGTTCACACATTCTCGAGTGAAAATGATGTCTCGAGAATTTAGGCAAACGTAACGGATTTTTTTTTTTTTTTTTATTTACACGATTTGCGTCGACAATTGCACTCCCTACTCGATGCGAAAAATGAACGGAAAGCTAATCAATAATATATTGAAAAGTGAGTGTGTAAAATACTTTCTAAATATAATAACACAAAACTGTATACATTCATTATGTTTCGCAGACAAACATCAATCATGCAAGAGAATTCGAAACGACCAATTATTAATTGATCGAGTAAAATGCGATGTTTATGTGAGATCAATCAAATACACAAGTGTATGTTAGCGGATATATATAAACATTGACCAATGTTGTAATGATATTTAGGACGAGAGCAAGTAAGTCACTCATTATTTACTATACATATTTGCACACTTCTCTCTATATATACTTATATTATTGTTATACATATAAAAAAATTAATGTGTGCGTGTGTACCTACAATTATATTATATAATTATGAAATTTGCTTATTATTACCGTTTTTATTAACGTTTAAATTTTCGTCGCTCATAAAGAAAATGATTGACGCATTAATTCTCTGTCGTTCTTTCTCATATAATTTAATTAGTTGATTTATGCATTATTCATTACTGCGTGTTTCTGCGATAGTTCCAACGTCAAAGTAAATTGAACCGATTTAATTATTCGTGCATGATAACAAAAATCGAGCGTGAAAATAACATCAACACCTTCTCTTCTGCCAAATGTCATCAGGATTAATTAAATCTGGAAATGCCGCGATAATGCTATTACATCTCTCATATTAGGGAAAACGGATAGGCGCGCTCAAAGAAATTTAATGGCACAAATAATTTTGCCACAAGTAACGATTGAACTAATTTTCTCGCAATCAGCCGGTGGAAAAGACGAGTTAAGTCGAGTGTGAGAAGAGCGATGCTGATAAAAGACATTAATCTCATTAAATGATTCTCGTTTCCGACCCCAAACTTTTGTAGTCAAATCGGAAACTTGACGGATTAAGAGATTTTCCAGCGTCCTTATTCAAGATGTTCCGCAAAATTGTAAAAGGAAAGAATAAATATTATTTTAATCTCACATATACCGAATGGAAGTTGTTAGTGAATAAAATTCATTAATGAGATACACGTCGAAGAAATTTAACGAGCAGAGACGCATAGAAAAAACAAAGAAAAAAAAAAGAAATATAATCAGAAAAATAAAAGTTTTTAAAACAAAGCGTGCATCTTTCATTAACCCACAGGCGACCCGTTTTCTTTTTGAAAAAAAAAAAAACCTCTTTTGAATTCGCTTTAATGATAGTAGTTTTCGAGTTACGTCGAGTTGCAGTAGCAGCGACCATGTACGTACACGGCATTTCTCTCTCTTTCTCTCTCGTGTCCCGAGAGAAAAATAAGATTAACCGCGAAGGGACGCAAACACGTTTCGCTCTTGTTTTCTGCCGCATTAATGCATGCGAGATAAGTGCAAAGCGCTCCGCATGGCGCAGCGGTTCCGATTTGCATAATTCTTAATAACTGCCCTCGCACGTTCGCGTGTGGCTTTTTCGGTTGAATGCCCGATACATTAAGCCTCTCCAACATTACACACGCTATGCTGTACGAGATGCAACGAGTTGCCACGATTGGAATATGCGTATACGCGCGGCGCAATCGTTAATTATCAATAGATTATAATAACATTGAGAGAGAGAGAGAGAGAGATTTTGTATTCCATCTACCAAACGAACCGCGGAGAAATGTCGGATTAATTCTGAATTAAATTGTTGCCGGGCATTGATTGCGTTCGTCAAGCGTGAACTCTCTAATGATCGCTTATCGCAACGGATAATGCGGAAATAATCATATTACGTGTTACATGCGACACAGCAAAAGAAAAGTATCGAATCACGAACTTTTGTTCATGAATAATGCATAGTTGCATGCAACCTTTATTTTAAACGATCGTCCGTTCTGTAAAGAACAAACTTCCCCCGATAATTTATTGTATCTGTAAAGAATCTGACTGTGTATATATATATATATATATATATATGTGTGTGTGTGTGTGTGTGTGTGTATTTTACATATATAGATATTTCTTGACATCAAATTTCTATCAACACTTTTTCCATTTAAATTAATAAGAAATTTCGAAATGTATATCTTTAAAATAGGCATCTTATAATATCACTAAATTTCTGAAGTCAAAGTGTCATAATAATTTTATTCTCGTTAGTAGAATCCATCAAAATTTATTTCCAATACTTCGAGTTTAGAACATAGGAAATCTATAATTGGACCTGAGCCACCGATACCTTTTTTTCGTGGAGATCGTGAAAATATAAAACTTCCGCAAGAGTACACATAAGAGATCGATATACGTTAAGCTCGTAGATAGATTGTGACCTTTTCGGTTTTTATTCGAGGAACGTCCAAATTTTGTTTCATCGCGGCGAATGAAAATCCAAAAACGCCTTAAAAATTTGTGAATATGTCAATTTTTATGAAGTGCGAATTCTTCATGATAATATCTTCATATAATATCTTTTGATGATAACGATATAAAAATTTCCAGCACATCGAGCATAAGATCATCGAAACAAAAGAAATGTTAATTACAATCCAAGTATAGGTAATATAAGCTAAATAAATTTTATTAAAAAAAAATTATTATTAACGTGTTACTGTCTTTCATTGCTCGTAGTAACTTATGTTACCAAAAAAAAATGTAATACATAAAACGTGAAACTTTGTGCGAATGTGGATTCAGAAACAAGATCTCTCCGATATCATTCACGTTGTTCGCGCATGATTGGATTAATTAAGTCGACCAACTTGGAATATAAAACTTTTCGCACATACATATAAACTTTCGTTATATACATTCTTGAATTAGTGTAAGAGTAAATGTGAAAGTTCATATATACATACATGTGCAATTTTGGTTTTACAATTAAAAAAGAAAAACATTATTCTCGTGAAAATTTTTTCAGATGCAAATTAACGGATAAATAGCTCCTACAAGTTTTCATTTTCAAATTCATATAAAAAAATATAATTAACATACAAATAAATTATAAATCATTAATCGATACATACGAAAAGCGTGAAAAAACTTTTTAAATTCATTTCTTTTTAATTTGTTGATCCGCATTATTTTACCATTTATATATTATATGTAAATTGTTTTGTTAATGAAATTAATACTAATGAAATTAATTATTAATGAGTTATTAATAAATTAATTATTAATGAAATTGTAGTAATTTTATATCACACTTATGAGCAATTTGTAATAATATACATTTTATAATTCATTAACTTGTTAGCATTCATGCATTTATAGATACTAAAACCGAGTTTAAGCGCGCGCATAATCTTAAACAAAGACGCAGGGGACATTAATATGTGGAGTACACAGTGTCGTAAACTCGCGTAATGATAATGTAACCATGTTACATCTTGCGGCGAGTTCTAAAATGCTAATTATCCTTCGGCATAACAAAACTGTATATCGCGAAAGCCTCGGGACTGCATGAATACACTAGTGTTGTTGCGAATTAAGCTCACGTAGTTGCAAATTAAACCTTTGAAGAAAATGAGGTAAAACAGTTATTTAATGAGACAAAAAAAAAATAACAAGATCTAATACAGCAAAAACAGAAGCTGACGATAAAACTTTCGTAGAATTTTTATTTTTTACTCGCGATGTTGAATTAAAGATTAATATTCTGAATACTGAAGCAAGAAATTGATCTCAACCGAACAATCGTCGCTAAACGTGGTCTCTAATTTAAAGACTCGTTTTACAAAATCGTAGAATTAAAGTGTTTTATTGTTTTCGACGTGTTTTTTTTTTTTTTTTTTATTTTATACTTAATTTTTGACACACCAATTAAGAAGCACAGAAAAAGGACTACTGTTGTCGTAAACTTTATAATACTAGGGTACTTTATCACGGGATCAATGTCTGCCTTTTTATTTCTCGTAGGTCGGATTAATATCATAATAAGCACTTGCCGTACACAATTATTACTGAATACATACATAATTATATATTCCTCGTATTTATTCATGCATTATTACTCCATATGGTATATTCGGAACGTTACCGCGTCCGCGTCTTCACTCACCGATCACGTAACTGTATCCATCCAAGGTTAATACACATTTGCGTGCATTCGGTGAAGATGGAACGCATGGCACTTGCCTCCGTGAGATCCGTTTGCTTAGGCTGCATGAAGCGCCGGCTGCACCCGGATCCGAGTGGCACTTCTGTACCGGATCCTTGCCTGGTCTAGACATTATCGTCAATCCCGATTACCGAGCCTCGTTTCCTCGATATAAGACTCCATTCTTTCGTAAATCAACTATTAGAATATATACTTTATTAATTTTACATTGTACGCCTTGTATCTGTCACATAATCCTGCCGTAAATCGATGCACCTCTTTAAGTTTCACAGCCGCGACGAGGGCCCGATTGACTCGCAATCTTCTTTTTTTTTATCCGACATGGCATCGGTACAATCCACGTGTTGCAAAGTCTACATTTTAGCAATTTAGTTTTTATATCACGGAGCCGTTTCTCTTTATAATTTTAAGCTATCTTTGACAAGCTATGAAAGGGAGAAGTGCTTTTACGTGATTCAAACGAGAGGTCGTTGATCCTCGCACGTTTGGTGCATTCGGAGATGATGCGTTAGCTGTACTTTTATCATTTGTCGAATTAAATTAGTTTAATTTTCAACTGGTGCAAATAAAAGTTTTCATCTCTTTTTAAAGATTATATCACAGAATGTCTTCGTTTGTCTTCATCTGTCGTCGCTAGTCGTGACACTACCGCGTAGTTTTATATCGATATGTATTTAAGAACGCGATTAATTTTTTGCTTATTATTTTTTTATTATAGCGTTTTTCGCTCTCCACGAGAATAAAAATCTCTCGTGTTCGATCAATTAAAATTAATTTTCATATCGTGTTTCATCGAATCTGTCGTACGGAATAGGAAGAAACATAGAAACATTTATCACAATTCCGTCTCCAAGTTCCGATCGAGGAACATGTCCCTTTTAATTACAGTGCTTCTCCGCTTGTCGTAATCGACAGCAAGTAATTGCCGGCCGGTAAGTCTTGGAGACGACGCATACATACGCCGTATTCATGATACGTAACGAAGTAAATCCTTTTTTCCTGCCTCCTCCACGTGTCCTTTCGAGAATAAAAAGTTTAAAAATTCGGAAAGAGTTTTTTTCCAAAAAATCGCGCACTTTCAGCAGTAGGCAAATTTCGACATTGTAAAATATTGGCGATAATAATAATAATAATTTCGCGAGTCTATTCTCGACAGATTCATTCCAAATATACGTGCTGGTGTACGGCGAAAGTGAAGTATACGATTGTACGGTTCTCGTAACGCGCGCGCACGTCCGATGGCGAGTGTTGTTGCCGTGACAGATGTTACGGAGGGAGAACGAAAATCAAGGCGATCGATTCACGTTACCATAACATTAACC
This sequence comes from Cataglyphis albicans, assembly GCA_038406275.1. Classification (NCBI taxonomy): domain Eukaryota; kingdom Metazoa; phylum Arthropoda; class Insecta; order Hymenoptera; family Formicidae; genus Cataglyphis; species Cataglyphis albicans. The sequence continues at coordinate 5,935,463 of JBCAUJ010000020.1, forward strand.
TCGCAGGTTGGTTACCCGTATACATGGATGCACCGGCGCCGCGGTTAGGCCGGTTTCGCTTCCGGCACGCCGTGCCGCGCATCACGCACGAAAAATTTCTGCAAAATATGATTCCGAGAGTGCGCGATAACACGAGCATCTTCATGTCTTTCTTTACAAGTGGAAGAAGAAGAACCTTTTTCCACTTATAACTGTTATTGAATCGTCGCGTTTTTTCTTCCAAATTATATAATTGCGATAAAAAGGCAAAATAATGGAAAACAATGGTGGTCGAAATACAGCGTTCGTCTCAGGGATAGCTGCTCTTCTACGTCGATCTTTTTTACGATCGCGACTCTACGACAGATCACGCAGTGGACCACGGCGTGGAAGTACGGGCGCGGGCGGCGAACGCGAAATCAGTAGAGGAACCGCGCGGCTGGTCAGACCGGTTAGATGAAGGAGAGACGCGCGCGCGTGGCCGCGACACGCGAGTCGCCGGCGCCGGAAGGAAGGCGATGGGTACGCGCATCCGATCTCAGCCACGGTGCCGCTACAACTGAACCACTCGAAACCTCCAACCTCCACCTCTCGTCGTGTCCGTCCTCCCTTCCCTTCGCCACGTCCCGCTCTCCCGACACCCCGACAACCCGACAACCCGACAACCCGTTTCGCCTTTCTCTCTATCCAATCGCCTCTATATTCGTTCTCCATCTCTCATTTTCGCTCCCTGTTTCTCGCTGATTTCTCTTCCATCGGTATCTCTTCCCTCTCGTCCATCTCTCCATCTCGATCGAGACTTGCCAACGAGTTTTTTTTCCTCTTTCTCCTTCACTTGCATCGTACTTGCAACGCCACTGTCTCTCCTCGGTTACGCGTGTACGCAAACGCGTCTCCATACATCTTTCGATACTTTCTCCGATTCGTTTACACCATCGGCCCCGGGCCCCGATCTAACAACGCGTACACGTTTCTTCTCTCTTTTGCGATATGACAATGGAAAATGATCGAAACATCCGCAATCTATCTGCACTGACAGCTTTAAAAAATTTCCATAATACGTCACATGTCTTAAATTTTTTTTTTTTTCAAAATTAATGTAATCTTTAGCATACATCTCAAACATAACAGATCGATCTTTGCAATCGCGATCGATATACGTCGTGACGCAAGAAAATGTTCAAAGAAGTCGGAAATGTAATAGCTAGTGCGTTATCGAATCTTCGAGGCTCGCTCTCCGATTTGGCGCGGAATGTCTTGCGATCGCCCATCGCGTTCGCTTTTCTTTCTTAAAATAACGTTCGGTCGTATATCTACGTCTCATGCTTTTCACACACAGCGATAACTCGTTATCTTCCTCGGTGACCGAGGGACTCATGAGTTTCACGCGATTAGCCCCTCGCGACACTACCGCAATATTACCGAATCACCCCTTGCTACGCCACGAGTCCGACCGTTTAATCAGCCGCCTATCTAAGGTACATTCCTCCAGAGAAAAAGCGAGGAAAAGCTAAGAGAAAGTTTATAATTTATAATTCATATTTCGCGCGACGTTGAATCTCTAAATGTAAAAAAAACGTCAGATAAGTCATACGTAAATGTACGACAATATAAATACATTGCAAAACGTGCAGCATAATTACTCAAGCTTGAGGTAATAAAATTACACCTAAAAAATATTATCACGTGGCACACGCAATCATAAATATAAGACTTTAAAACTTTTCCAAATTTCAATCAAAGATATTGTAATAATGAGAACTATTCATAATAATGAGAAATGATTGCGTAATAATAAAAATAAAATAATAATAAAATAATAATAATAAAAATAAAAAAAAAGCTCACATTTTTTTTTCTTAGATAATTTTTTTTTTTTTTGCGCAAAATTTTACAATGTAAGGAACACCAATCCACTTTTTTAGCCTTCGGTATTACGAGAGGAATTATGCGGATTATGACAAAATGGTATGATAGGGAGCCGGACAGACTGTGCTGGAGTTTATTATAAATGCAAATGCATTCTACTCGCGATATTTCTGTTCCGACAAAGGGAAAGAGAGGAAGGGAGAGCAATTTCGATTACGGCTAGTCGCGCGTGTCTGCGAAAGGGACGTCAATTTAGCGGCAAGATAATCTTGCTACCGAGTCGTTTCCACCAACCCTCTTCAAAACGAACCCCTGCTTCAAGAAACCCTTCTTCATCGTCCCTCCGTAGCCCTCAGATCGCCACGAATCTTCTATTCCCTCCGTCTCTCCCTTCGTCTCTGTCTCTTACATGTCTCTTTCGCCTATTCGTCTTATCGTTAGATACATTTGTCTCTCTTTTTTCTTCGCTCTTTTATTTCGTTGACATCATTCGTGTGTCGTCGCAAACATATGAATTAATTAACCAGTGTAATTATTTAAACGCGTTATATGAGTGAATGAAACAAAGTGATTTGTTAAATAAATCTGTATTTGACAAATTAATGCGCTCGTTGGAGAAACACGCTGTTTGCTCAAAAATAAAAGAGGATTTAGTTGGCGAACAACTTATGCGCGAACAATGTAGGCAAAGTTTACCGTCTATACCTTGCATTCTCCGATAAAGGAAAGGGAAGCAAATCAAAGCAAAGCAAAGCTGATACCGAGAAACGGTGTTTTCGACGCTTGATTGATTTTCGAGACAGGGCCATTTGCAAATACAATGGGATAGCGCGCAAACTTTATTCCACGCTTATTTCAACGGAATTTCCTTTGATTTTCTCTGCATTTGACGAGTAGCGATATACTTTCTTTGATTCTACTTTCCTTGTCTTTGCTTCTTATTCGCACACTCTTTCTCTCTCTCTCTCTCTCTCTCTCTCTCTCTCTCTCTCTCTCTCTCTCTCTCTCTCTCTCTTTCTCTCTCATACATACACGCACTCACACATGCAAACATTCTATTTCATGTAATAAAAGAAATTGATTTAGTTGAAATTTTTTGCACAATATTTTTATTGCAATTTTTATTCTAATTATTAACGATATTTTTATTCTAATTTTTTATCCTTCACCGAGACATCAAACCATATGACGCAAAATTATTATACTCGAAGAGGATGAAAACAAAGAGCATCGATGCAAATTTTTAATTCTTTGAAACGATCACAAATTCTCTATATAACATACTCAAAAATACTGACGGTCGATAGACGCCACGAACAATAAAGTTGTGTACGGACGATTAAATCAATTCGAGGCAGAAAGTGAGGATGGGAGGCAGACTGCGGGAGGGATGAAGGAGGAAGTATAAATCCTGCGGCGATATAAAAGCTGCAAGCGATGCAGCCGACCTGCCGTCACCATAACACGGATATTTTTGCGATAAAAAAACGCGATAATACTAACTTCATCTTTATTTATCACACCGTATGCGTGATACGTTTAACGACGATGGCTATGTGCTCATCAATTAATATCTACGTGCTCTTCAGAACAGAAAAGAAATGTAGCGGCCCGGGTAATCAGTAATCATTAAATCATTAAATCAAGCCAATTGTAAGTATACGCCTAATCTAAATCTACATATGTTTCTATCGGCGCGTTCTTTGTCAACTTTATCTCGTGCCAATTATCGACTACCATCGACCCGATAATAAGCGCTACATAATAGACGGATTTGTCGATGATTCCATTGGCGGAAACGTTTTGTTCACAGCAGCTGTGACGGTGAAGTATGTATAATCGATTCCTTATCTGTTCGCGCGTTCTTCCGTATCAAACTACCGCATTAATTTCGCGAATATCGTCGGTGCAAATATCACCACTCATGTGTATACGCGGAGAAGAGAAGAATAAGACTTTTTGTTAAAAGCTGTAAAGAGGAAGCCCGTATCTCGAGCTGTACTCGATCATGAACGTCGAGTTCTCGAGCTCGATCTCTGATCTCTCGAAAACGCATTGGCCTTTAGCCGCTAAGCGTATACAGCTTATCGTGTGGTCGAGGCATTAATCTTTTATAAAAGTGAGATTCTGCTTTTGTTTGCTCTAAAAGCATCGCTTCTCTCTAGCAACTATGTAAAAATTTTCCACGAAAAATCTAAAATTTTCATGGCAGTGAAAATATTCAAACGAAGAATACACGAACAATATTTGTGATAAGGAAAAAAACTTGAGCAAATAAATGAGCGATTGAGCGCTCGATGTGGAACACCAAGATAATATGCCCATACGAGCACATTATATAACATAGAAATATATTTATTAATTTTTCGAGTAATAATCAATATATAATAATATAGTTATATATCATTAATGTTAATTAATAATTATATATCACAAGCTTTCCGAGTAAACGACAGAGTCGAATTACTTCCTACACGAAACATTAGATCAATTAAAATGTTAGAAACAATGGCTCGAGTAAATCATTTCCTCGTCCGTAAATGTACCATTCATTAATTTAATTAAAATCTGCACGCGCCGAGAAACTAGTAATAGCGGCGCAATAATCTGATTAAATGTAATATTGAAAAGTGTCCGACGAAATATTATAACTTTGTCGTATGCTCCGCGATTAATTAAAATATTCAAATTAAAGGCAGCGCGCAAGTTCTCTTTACCGCGACAAACTGTCACTGCGTAGAATCAAAATCGGCCGCGCGATTCCAACGGTGACCGCACGTAATCCGGGCTTAAGTCAAAATACACCGCAGGCGCGTAAACTCTGGCCTAATTTCGCACAACCCAAATTCAATCAAGATTTAGTAAGCTTTAGTAAGCCTTTCACCTTCCACCTCCCTCCTCCCTCCTTTCCACTGTTTCAATTTAAGACCTTACGAGAGTATTTTGACAAAATTTCCTACAAAAGAGCCACGTGACAAAAGCTTGCATCGTAACTTGCCTCCGTCGACGAGACGCGAAACGTTTCGAATTAATTGTACAACGAGTCTAAAAATTTTGAATCTTTAATGCCTCGTGAATCAATTTACGAAAAAAAAAAAAAAAAGAGTCAGAGAGTTATTGACAGAATTAAAGAAAATTTGATCACAATATGTAGTTAAAGTCACGCGCGCTATATTCTTTGATGTTTTCATAAAGAAAAGATCCATTCGATATATCGATTGAGAAAATTTGTCATCCAGGATTGATAGCTTCGTAGAATGACTTTTGATACGAACGCGATTGTGTTCCACGACGTAACGTCACCGCTGCTTCAACGCGTTTCCTACGCATATCCTACGCAACTCGATCACCGTAGAAAATATCTCTCGCGTGCAGCTTTTGAATGCGCACTTATTTTGTTTTACGAGGTACAATACGGATGAAAGTATATCTGGGGATGACAGTCCCACGGGATATTTCAGAGAGACATGCCGAATGTTAGTGGGAATATACGTGGAGCGTGGGATCGATCGCCGCCGACGATGACCAGCGTGCAGCTGCCGGCATCGACCAAGCGACGAGCGTTATGACTTTCGATTATCCTGACCGTAACTCGCATGTCGTATGACCTGCGAGAATTACGACATAAATAACATCGTTTGAAAGTGTTGCGCAATTTTACGTCGGGCCGCGCCTCTATTGTCGCGGAATAACATCGGCGGACACGTACCGACTTTGTATTCCCAGCTTTCGTCATCGCTCTCTTATCGCGCGGTCGATAGATAAACAATATAAACAATACAGGATAGATATATTTAGGACATTATCCGAAAAACAAGCGATCCATCGCAATTCACTGCGCATTTCGACTATTTGCGATAAAATCTTTATCAATAATACGTAATTTATCTCTTAATTCAATCATTCGTATGGAGGTCACGATAATTACGCGAATTTTACGCTTAGCGAACGCGTTTCATTTCAGAATTGTCATTAAATCGTGATATAACACATGCACACAAATTCCATAAATAATTTTCATCTCGCGAGAGAACTCGGTCGTCTCACACGGGCGCGCGAGATTAAATTGCACTTAATTAAGATTTAAGAAGCAAATGTGAAAGTGAGCGTGAAACATTAAGTTCCGTCTCCATTGCAGCTCTCTGCAGTATCGCGGCATACGCGCTACTACAAGTTTCCAGCATATACCGTTATAAGAACCAGACACAATACAATCGATTTTTCCCTACTATCTATCCTAGTTCTGCTTTACCGACCTCCACCGGAAATTACGGCAGGCTACGACATTTCCGGTTAATTCCATAGGTATTAACAAAAGGGATATTAATGTTCGACATAATTAAAACCACGCGTTTACTTCAGTTATCTTGTTTTCATTACCGCTATTCTCTTATTCCAGATTCGCTGTTACTTCAGTGTCGATTGACGAAACTTGTATTAAAGTCATAAGTAGAGGAAAAAAAATGTGTTTTAATTTTTTTTTAATTCTTCGATAAAAATAAAATTTAATGCGTAAACATTTTCTAATAGGTGTACGCGTGAATATTTGAAAAATCGAAGAATGAATGATGCATTGTACGATCAATAAAAGGCAATGACATTTATTAATGCTTCGGCTAAAGATCAAAGAAATATCATTATCCTTTAACAATACGTCGTATCATTTCTAAAACTACTAATATCGAGCAACTTGATTATTAATTCAATTCAACGATGACATATCAGACATGGCAACTTGTTTAGATTATTAGAACCAAAACCTCGATCTCAATCTCGATCTCGTCTCCGATGATTATAATCTAATCGCGCCAATTAATATCATTAAACGGGATAATGGAATAATCTCCTGGCAGAATATTAGAAACGTTTGTTCTTCTTCGATAGCAAAACCCACCGAAACGTGACGAGCGTTCAAGATGTTTCGGTGTCCCTGTTCCTGCAAACGAGATCTATGAAATTTCCATACGAGCGACGCAACGATGCGGATGCGCGCAAGTTTGCGACCTTCACCTTTGAACGCACAACGAAAGATACATCAATGTCTGTGAACAAATGCATCGTTTACGATGACGCGCGTCAGTAAATACGCGCGCTATATAATTCGTCGTACGTGATGTTTGTACTGTGCCATTTTGTGTTTCAGAAGTAAACGTATTAGTAGTCAAAGACATATATTTTCCCTCTCTGTCTTTCCCCTGTGTGAATGTATTTTTCTTTCTTTCCTTTTTTTTTTTTTTTTTTTTTTTTAATCATCATTCGGACGCTTTCATAATTCCCGCATACTTATCATCCCGTTGTGTATTTTTTGTTTGTTCATAAAAGAATATTTCACAACAGCGAATAGATATGTTTGTATTGGTACAGTCGAGATACGGGCTTGCATTGAATTCTAAGCTGCTACGTTTAATTTTCCGCCAATGACGGAGAACCATATAGTATTCTTTTCCTCTTTCAATTTATTGTATTATCATTGTGTATTTCAGTTTTGTATTCCACATCTCACTTTTACTCTCACTTAATTGTTAGTTTTATATACTCTTCACTTTTCAGAAAGGAATACTCTGGTAGCGAATATTCATTTCGACTGAAAATGAAAACTTTATCATTGCTTTAGATATACTGATATACTACTTAAATATGCAGAATGATCGATAATAAAGCCTCATTCAGCAAAGAAACATTCATTGTCATCGAAAATGACTTGGAGAATCTCTCCATCAACATTTAATCGAGCGTTATTTTTTTTTCAATTTATTTTATTATCACAGATTCTTTTTCGATTAATTGTTTATAATTTAAAAACTGAGAGGCACACAAGAGAATATATATACAAGATAATATCGGAGATTACGAAAAACTTTTAATTTTTCCGACAAGGAATAATGAGACCAATCTAGGAAATTACTTGGATAGCGTGCATTGTGCATTACTTATATATAACACATCACTCAATAAGTCTCCGGTCCAACCGATCCAAAAGAAAAACAAATTTTTTTTTTAGAAATCACGTGGATCTGTCAACAATGTTGTCGTATATGTGTCAGACCGGGGACTTATTGAGTGATGCGTTACGTATATTCGACGTATTAATCAATTATCGGAACCAATTAATTAACGACCGAGAATATTATCTCGCCGAAATGCAAAGCCCAAGGCGGACGGTGCACCCTCGTCGGTATCGATCGTGAAGAATAGAGTCGGAGAGAAAACTCTACCATCGGCGTTTTAGCTGGCAAGCGGCCAGCATGCCTCTGCATTTCGCGACAAAGAGTAATGCGATCTGTCTGTAGAAATATACACGTTCAAATCCTAAGGTTCTTCGTATCTTTTCTTTAAAAAAAAAAAAAAAAAAAGCTCTAATAAACTGCTGTAAATACATTACGCGCATAAATTATGTAAAAATTGATTTGCCAGAATATTCCTTTATAAATGTAAAGAATACATAAAGCTAAAGTGCACGCGATTATAATAATGCAAAATGAAAGAGCAAAAGAATACTGTGACGTTCTCCATCACTCGCGTAACGGAAGATTAAACATAGTATAGGATTAAATGTAGATTAAATGTAATAGCTTAGTATTAAACGTAAGCTCGTATCTCGAGTACCGATTCGAACCATTCGCATATATCCATAAACCGATTTGCGATTGTAAATAATACTATATACATCATCGTTTACTTGAGTCAATAGATACCGTTGGATGCTGTCTTCGTTAAAACTCATCGATCCACGGTTTCAGCCAATTCCAGATCCAAGGTTCTACAACCCATAGATTGTATTCGCGTCCTAACGTATATGATGTTAATTTAGATTTTACATCATTAATCTCGTTATCCGTCTATCCCTCTTTTATTTATTTTATCATCGATCTTAGCGTGCACAGTTGCAATCGATACGCATAATTCGGATAATTGCGTAGAAAATCCGCAGAAATTTTTATTAAATAATAATTCAATGTGCAATTGGCAAAAAAATAAAAAGAAAATTATATATGAGATAAAAATAATGCACGTACAGAATCGCATACATATATTCTGTGTGTTAAAAGCAACTTATCATATATTTCTAAACTATTGCAACAAAGCTACGTGTGTCAGAGTTAAATTTATCATCTAGGCGTCTATATTCGATTTAGAGCGTACGTTAATTTCAAGACTTGGCGTGTTTGTTGGAATTTAATTAGCGCATCGTCCCATCAAACTAAAGTTATTACACTAGGCCTTTAACGATAAGAGGATGAGGATGGAGAAGCGCAGGTGTAGACCTATATATCCACTCGCATACGAGTAATGTTTCACCATTTTTCGAAAAATCAATGGAGAGATATTTCTATCATGCAATCTAATCCTGCTTCGCAAGATAGTTAATAGCACATCAACTCAATAAGTCCCCGGTCTGACACATATACGGCAACACTGTTGACAGACCCACGTGATTTCTAAAAAATAATTTGTTTTTCTTAGTTAGACCGGAGACTTATCGAGTGATGTGTTAGTTAATTATGAAGTTCGTTAAGTTACTATGTGCATTGCAAGTAGCGTTGTTGAAACCCGATGAGCCTCCATCGTGAGAGCGAGGGACTAATTAGGATCCACCTTTGACCCTGTCGTTCCGAGTTCTTGAATTATGAAATTTTCCGCAGCAAATCTCGTAGGATGCTTTAACAAAGAAAGGTGGGCAAAAAAACATTTGCAAAAAAGTAGGACAATACTACTATTACGAGGAAGAAGCTCAAACTCACATTTTAGGTAACCTAAGCGTTTTGTTGAAAGATGACAAGTCACATGATAAATTTCTTCGCTCTTTTATATACTTTGAAAAAGAAGAGATGTGAATCATTTATCGAAACAAGATTATTATTTAAGAAACAAAAATTTATAATAATTAATAAAAAATATGTAAAAAATATATTCTTCGCTTGTAGTATATTGTTTGAATATTCTTATATATTATAAATCTTTCAATAATTTAGAAACAAAAAAAAAAAAAACAAATTAAAAAAGATTATATGAAGAAACTTCGATTATTACTACAAATATTTTGCGTTTTCATTTTCATAGAGAATGAAAACGCATAAAAATAAATCTATACGTTAAAAAATTTTTGAAGATATTTTTAGAGAAGATTAATTAATTAATTCTAGTTTATTATAAAATAGATCTAGTCACACTCCGACCGCGTCATTTAATCAAACTATTTCGATATCCGAGATTTCGATATAAAGAGATATACGAGACAAAATCTGATAGATCATACGATTACAAATACGCGTTATCAATTCATCATACAACGCAGTATGTCTCTGTTATCATCTCTCATTATTAACGCTACTCTTAGCCGTTTGCGGTTTCGTCATTCTCTATTTACTTGCGTCCGAAGATCAAGTTTCCCTATCATGTTGAAGCTTACTAAAGCATTCTAGTTTCCATTATACAAAACGCGTATTTCTGAGTACACGAGTATATACGGCGAAGGAGAATCCGAAGGGAAGAGCGGGGGAAAAACCGATGCGTTAAACGAGCCCGGTATTGTATCGACATATGGCTAATACGCGAACGATAAAACGTCGATCCAATAATACCGAGAGTGCGAAAATCACGCAAATACGCATCGCGTGCGTGGACGCTTCCACATCGGAGTGACGTCGTCGCTAGCGCGTAATCCCATTCATCTTGTCATCGAGTCTCTAAATTCTCGTCGATACCTGCCCAACTACTACCAACGTAGAGAGATAGATCGTTGGTGCGCTACCGCACGTTCTCTCGCCCTCCCTTTACCTTCTATTCGATCGTATTTTATTGCTGGACCATCGTAGTGGACGTGGACGTGTATCTCGATAAATTATTAGATTCCGTCATCGGCAAATACGTACGTAGCTGCTTCGAGAAGAGTTTGAGTAAGCGAATAATTTCGAAAAAAAGGAGAGATCGTCGAAAAAGAGACAGCGCGGAAATTAGTGGTGCAAACTCGATTGTCCATTAATTTATCTCTGGCTTAATTAAACGGATTTTTGCCAGGCAAATCGATACAATCGTGCTGAAAATGGCAGAAATGCGCGTTGAAACAAGGCTAGATAAAAACAAGCTCTGATATCACTGCATAGACTATTTAGGAATTAAAAGCGATCGAATCCGTGATTGCTTATAAGCTGCAAATTTTTCATGATATTTAAACTAATAATAATTGACGCGCTAAAATCGTATTTACATACAAATCGCGCGTTATTTTATTTAAACTGAGATTAAAATACTCCCCCTAAATATTTCCTCTTTCTCTCTCTTTCTCGTACACTATGTTATGTAAAATTTGGGAGAGAAATATTCACGTATTCTCCATCACATCTTAGGCATCATTTTAAAATAAAAGTCGAAGATAATATCATTTATTTGCTTACTCGTGAGAAATGTAGATAATTTTCTGGATTAATTGCGTGAAATAAAACATTCGTATCCATCTTGCGATTTAAATAATGCATCGAATATTTCGCGAATATTATAAAAAGATACAAGCGTAAAAAAGCTAAACAATTAGGAAATAATCAAAATTTCTTTTATTGAAATCCCGCGTCCTCGTCAGAATCCTATAACAAACTGGAGCGATATCTCTTTACGCGATTGCGTATCGAGTTTACTTTTATTGAAAAGTAAGAAACTCTTTAAATATTCCCGCAGTTTCAAACAAATGTCTAATGAGGAAGAGATATGTTTCGCGCGTTCTACAAAAACAAGATTGACAAAAAATATTCGTCCATACAAAGAAAGAGAGAGAGATGCTGCTATTATTGTTTTCTAAAGAAAGGACCATACAAAACGATACCAACCGGAAAAGTCACGGGACGCCGGGTATATTCGTCTAAATGATAAGAATAGCACGCTATTCGCAAGAGAAATTGGAAATCAATATTTAAGCCCATTCTTGAGATGTCGTGACCAAGCTGGATTTGCGTGTGGTACCAGATAGATAAGAAGAATACTAGAATAACGTTATACTGTCGGAGCTGTGCGCATCCTTATCAAACAAGAACATGTCGCGGATTACTCGTAATCGTTACACTTTATCGGTCGTCTACGCACGCTATCGAATTTATGCAATTTTCAAATACGTCGATAACTTTTTGACGATATATAAACGTTATAATTTCTACAATCGTTTCACGCGTTTCTGTAATTTCTAATACAGGAAATAACATTAAAGAAAAAATTGCCCACATATATGTGGGACAACCGGATTGTCGTCGATCATTCGATTGGATTCTATGTGTGTGCGCGTTAATCAAATATATATATATATATGTACCATGCATGTATATCACGGAAATAAAATTAAAAATAATAAAACGGTTATAATGCATATACATATTTATATGAACGCGCGGGTAAAGCACCGTTAACATCAAAGAGCAATCTTTTTTTGCCTCTGCAAAATGGCATAAGGGGGCTAAAGTTTTAGTAAAATATCGAGACGACTTTGTGCAATTAATTAGTTTATGCTTCACATATTGTATATTTAACATTTCGCGTTGCGCGCTTATTGACATTTGCACGCGCGATACATTCTGCAAAGGAATAATTTAATTCCGAAATGATATATCTCGCGACCGGCCTGTCTATAAAATATAAAACAATCATTGTTTTAAACATTTCTCGGTGAAAGAATATTTGCCACGCGCGTTGAAACAATAGACTAAATCTGTGCGCGCGTTATAAGCAAATAAGAAATCGTAGAGCGGAAAATCGGCAGCACCGATATATACCGAGTATCTTATTTTACGGTACAATAAATGTTTGCAAGACGCGGACTCTCGGCACAAGTCTTTAAATCTTCTGTTTTCGCATTCGAGCCACGGCAAATTTATCTTTTCACGCTTGGCATCTTGCGAAAACTCTCCACGAAAAGACGCGACCCGTGATATACTCGACGTCGACTTTGTTTCGCTTTATTCGCTCCTTCAACTTCTTTCGCGCGACCTTCCCTTGTAACTACTTTCCGATAGCGATTACCTAGAATTTCTTTTGATACGACGGTAGTATTTAAATTCTAAATGATAACACATATAAGTCCCCGGTCTGACACATATATGGCAACATTGTTGACAGACCCACGTGATTTCTAAAGAAAAATTTTTGTTTTTCTTAGTTAGACCGAAGACTTATTGAGTGATGTGTTACATTATCCATGTAATCGTAAATCCTCCTGTACGAACGTATTTCTATGAAATCGTAACAAACGATGAAAATTTGTATAGACGGATATAATATAAAATAGTGCAATGTCGACAATCGTTAAAAAGCAAAAAAACTTAATGATTAAAAAATGTACGAAAACATACAGAATTCTACTTTATTATTTAAACACGAGACATCTTGTTTATTGATATTTGATTACTATTCTACTATAGAATATATATTCAATATTAACTATAAACCATTTATTTGAAATTATATTTAATATATATAATTCTTTCTCTCTTTTTAACGGCTTCCCGTTATCGATCATGGTTCTCGATGTAAAAAATATTCGAGTAACACAATTACCTATCGTATACGTCGCGCCATCCAGCTGAAACGTCGCACTCTTGCATTTCTTGAAGAGTTTTTGGTGCGAGTAAGCAGGAAGCTTTGGTAAAGGGGGTGGCGGCGGCGGCGGTGGCGGGGGTGGGCCCTTCGGACCGTACTTGACGTGCCTTTCACCCTGGCTCATTTCTTAGACGCAAGGGAAAATGTAATCGCAAATCTCTTCGCTTCGCTCCCGGCGACAAAGCAGACAAGCAGTTGAAGCAATTTCAGCCGTTGGATTCGCGCATGATTTGGAATACAGTTTCTGGCACTCACTATTAGTTCTCAATCACAGATCTCGATAAAATCCAATCGGCGCACGGATTTATTCTTTCGGCGATTCTCAAAAGTCGTCGTAACTCTTTTATTTATGTCTCGCTACGGCAAACAGTCAAATTATCTTTTCACGCTTCTTAATATCACTTTTAATTTTCACTTTCCAATTTTGTCTCGCGCATAAAGTAAATTTATTTTAGAAAATTTCTTCCCTCGCCAGTATATACAAGATCGCCAAGATATTATTTTCTATAAATTAAAAAATTTTCTGTAAATAAAATTTATAATCTAGAAATTCGTGCAATCGACATTCCAATCATTTGGTTTGCGAATGAAAGATTGCGAGTTTCAATTCCAATCGAAGGTATTAAAAATTCTTACGTTACAGTGTGAACAGACGTGATGTAGACATGGCAGATTATGTCGACAGATTTTTAATTTATTGAAAATGGATGCAGTTCACAATAGAAACAGCTAAAATTGCGAAAAGTCTCGTATCAGCAAAATAGAATTTTTGTATTTACGAAAAAAATATTTATATTTTCACATTGCTTATGTAAATGCACAAAATAATATTCTTAAAATATATATAAAAATCTCAAAAAAAAAAAAAAAAAAAAAAAACAGACTACTACAGATTACAAATTATTTATATACTTTGGAAGGTTTGTCCCTCTTGGAATAATCAAATTTATATTAAATTTATATTAAATGTAGAGTCATCTGTGACATCAAATTCATCATAAACCTGATACCAATAAACTCGTCCCTTTCTCTTCACCAATATCTTGCATCTCATTTTATCTCGTGACTGAGCTCTATCGAGCGATAAAAAAAGAAAAACGAGTGGATCACACCGGTGGGAAAATTGATCATTTTTATAAACGGTATCGCCAATCACATGCACGCGTACAAACGCATTTTTTATTTTATTATAGATTTTATGATCAAAAGAGAGAGAGAAAGAGAGAGAAAAACGTGTCTACGCGTAAGAAACACAAATATCTGAAACGATATCCACATTTTCACGTCTCTCGGAGCCAATTTGAATTTCCACTACATTCCACGGAACGATCCGGAAAATCTTCCGACGCTCGCCTGTTCGTCGGGAAATTTATCACGCGTTACGTCAGTTATGATACATTTATGGAGAACCGAAAAATGGATACATTTCCGTGCAATAAATGTATCCACGATAATACAGGATAAGTTTCTTGCAAACAAGAAACATATCGCAAATCTAATTAAATTTATGTTTTTATTAATAACTATTCCTCAATTAGTTTCTCTTCTTCTTCCTTCCTATTTCTCTCTCTCTCTCTCTCTCTCTCTCTCTCTCTCTCTCTCTGTCTCTTTCTCTGTTTCGTAATGTTTCCGATTTATAGAATTCATTGCTTATTATAATTGGATTTCTAATACGAATGAAATTAAGTTAACATCATCAAGTGTGAGACTAGATGATGTAATATGTAATGTAAACATTACGATAATACTATTGAATACGAAAGAGGTTATCAAATGAAGAGACAAATTCTCATAATATCAAACAGATATATGTCGTTTTGAAGAAATTTCATTCACGAAAACAAAGCTCTACTTCTAACTGTGCTAATTTAGGTCGAGTGTGGTAATGACAAGGCAAGACAATAAAACTGAAACGAACGAGAGAGACGTGATGTTTCATCATTGTTGCCGTAACAACTTTTGAGCTCGGTATTTATTGCATTTGCGTCAAGATTATTCGCGCGATTGCAATTAAATCAATCCGCTTCCCTCCGTATAAAAATCCGTTACAAGTGAGCTATTATTTTAATTATTTAGCAATTTTTTTTAACGCAATATTTTTTAAAATATCGACTCGATCAATATCCAGTTCTTTATAATTCTTATTAAAAATTTTTATTTTTGTTTACAATCTTTAAATTATTAATGTTCGAAAAAAAAAAGAGAAAGAAAGAGAGAAAATTTATCTCACTCTGTATACATAAATTTATACATGAATAGATTGCTTATTAAATATAAAAATATGAAAAAATACATAGCAAAATATATATTAAATTAAAACAAAATAAAAATACTATTCTTTTAGTATATTCACAATGCACCAATGTTACCATTTTATATATACGATGTACCCGTTATTAAATTTATTAGAGTGCGCATTCATAATTAATGAACTTTATGTTTATGTAATGGAATTATATGCCAGAATTTCCTAAAACGCAAAAATTTTATTACATTTAGAGAAAAAAAAAAAAAAAATAATTCTAACACAACTATAAAATAATATGTTTTATAAAAAATCAAGATGCATACATAATTGTAATAATTTTTAGTTATTTTATAAGCATGCTATTCCTTCATGTTCGACACTTCACAAGACTTGCACATTATTGATACCAACAAACTCAATCTCGTGCATTTATCACACGTAGCACAAAAGAAGAAGCAGACACAAATTTACGACATTAATGTCTCTGCGCCCCTTGATTCGACAACGATTTCTTGAATCAGTTTTATTTAAAAAATACGCACAATTATCGAACAACGATGTTTGCGACGACGCGACGGCGAGCGAAAGCGAGCGAAAAAATACAAAGCTTTTCCTGACGCGAGTTCGCCGACGCGACTCCACGTGCCCCGGTTCGCGATGCGACTCGGACGCGGCTCGCAAGCTCGCCTCGAAAATCTCGCGCAAGCGTGCAGTGGTGTGGCTCGACGAAAGCCAATCCACGTAAGCGCGTCTACGTAGGGCTACAAGGCGGAAAAGAGAACGAGAACGAGAACGAGAACGCGACGGACGCGGGGATGCGCGCCAACACTCTCCAAGCGTTGGTCCTTGCGAGAAACTTGCGAATGCGTGCACTTTTCGTGAATTTCTGCAAGGAATGTAAAAACGAATGTAAGAACCGGATCTCTACACTGATCTCTTCAAGAGCAGCGCATTGGATTTCCCTGACCTACCTCGGCATTGATAAAAAGGAAATCGCTTCTTTCCGCGTCAACTCCCTGATTTTATATTTCATCCAACAACAGCTTTTCCAAATGCCTATTTTTGACGAATTTCAGATGTATCTATTTGTATATAAATATTTTCAAAAAATTTCGTATAAAATTAGTTTAAAAATATGTTATAACAAACACAACATAAATTACATTTAAAGTAGCTAAACTTTCCGCAATTTGCATTGTACATATAATGAAGGAAAATTGTAATAAATACAATATTTTTGTTTATATTAATGCATACATGCGTAAACATGAAACTTATATATAGAGTATCGATAAATAAATTACATAAGATATTCATTCTTAATGTCGAAGCAATGTATTATTTGGAACGCGCAAATTGTGTGGATAAATTTCAAGGGATTTAATCTGCTCATGAAGATAGATACATTTGAGCTTTTAGATTGAAATAGCACTTGGCGTTATTAGCACACCGTTCTATGAACGGGCTCGATATTATTATCGAGATGCAGTCGAGCTGTGTAAATCTTACAGAGAGTCGCAGAGGGATAATTCGTTTAGGTTTAGAAAATAGCGCACAGTTGCCAGAATTGCCAAAATTTGTGACGGACGAGTCACCTTGACTAGTCCGTCATTTGAGTGCCAATAAATAAAGGTACTAATAAATACGATAGAAGACACGATCGAAAAATATTTCTCCAGAATCGCATAAGACGGCAGAATTCGTTCAACGACCGGATTCTCCTTTCGGCTACATCCTACCCACCCACTATTCTTACTAGTATCGATCTAACGTTTATAGGACAAAACGTAACCCTCGTTCACGTGTAACACCTTCTCTCTCAACAGCACTGCGCGAAAAGTTGTTTGTATATTTCTTGCACCATAAAATTGTCTCCATAAAGGTAAGAAAATTTGAATAACAAGATCATTAAATAAGTGAGCAATTTTGCCACTAAAAAATTGGGGATTATTGAAGATAAATTCAACCATCTAAGCCATAGAGAGAAAGAGAGAGAGAGAGAGAGAGAGAGAGAGAGAGACCTTTTATCCTAAAAATTATGTTACATATATATCTATCTATCCGCGACATATATTGTCCCTCCATCATCATTTATCAATCAGTAAAATCATATTTGAAAATTGAGTGCAGATTTTTCATCAAATATTACATCCGATTTTTTGTTTAAAATTAAAATCTAGTGTCATGTATTATCTTATAAAAATCATAATAACGATTCGTTCTTTTTCTCCTTTTTTTTATAACATTATAAAACCGCAAGTTTTATTTATTTCAGATAAATACTTAAATGCAAGAGGAATTAGAAAGAAATATATAATAGTGACAAGCACGTACTGTTATAATATTGTTATATTATAATATAATTAATATTATAATATAATCGTGCGGTCAACTGGACAATGAATGACGATATCATTGGGGTTGCGGAGGCCGACAAGACGTGCGCGCATCGCACTTCCGGCCTATAGCTGGGTTTCGTCGGCTAAAGTCGTTCGACCTCCGGGGTGTAATTTAATTCAAGGGTTGGATGAGCAAAGATAGATATAGATGCACGAAAAGGGGTGTAAATACACGGGATGAGGATAGGACGAGATAGAAGCGTGATAAGAGGGACCGGAATGGAGACGAGGGATCGGATAGCGGGTGAAAAAGAGGAGCTTTAAGTGACGTGGAAAGAAGAAAAGAGAAGACACAGGAGGAGAGTCGGAGACAGAAAAGAAATAGCTGAAACTATGGGGAAAGAAATGGCCCGCAGGCGACGGATGAATGGAGGCGAGATCGAGGATATCGGACGAAGCAGCGTCAACTGTGACACATCGGGGGTGGAAGATAATGTTTAGATTCGCGCTATCATCGAGAAAACGCTCGGCCATGTCGAAGGTCGACATGCGAGGAGAGACACATTCCCCTCGGCCTCTCGGTACCCATCCTTTATCTTTCCGCAAGAGAAAAGACCGAGATTCGAGCGGAGGAGTCGGTGAAGGACAGCCTTAACCGAGAATATAATATTTCAAGACGCGCGACAACGTTTCTATTTAAAAATCATCATGTCATCTAATTGAATTCTCAAGGTTTATCTTTACGTAATATAAGCTTTAATAAACGCGATAAAAGCAAATTAATATATCGTGCGCTTTGTCTTGGTATAAATGTAATGTGTAATGTGCATCTCATTGCAGATGTCGAATAATCGAAATGATGATTTGATGATCGGTCGCGCCTAATTAATAGGATATTATGCGAATGCTGACTCAATCGCACATGTCCTCGACGTGGCGTGGCTGATGACTATTAAGTGGACATTAGCAGTTAAGCTCGCAGGAAATATCGTCTAATGATATGGGCTGATATGGAAAATCATTTATCAAAATTGCGTATCGCTTTATCTATACTCTTCTTGATACAATATATTTTTTCTTCCTCGAGATGAAGATAGCAACAAATAAAAGTCTAAAATAATAAAAATAATAAATGAAAGTGTAAAATTACTTCAGAGAATTTTCTAATTAAAGAGATTGCGACGTAACGCTATATAATGTCGCTGACTGCAGAAATGTATATCACCGCGGTAAACGACGCGTCATACAAAAAAATTCCACTTCTTGCATTTACATCTTGGAAATGGAAACGCGATACTCGTGAACGGAATATAAATTACGCGAATAAGGTGGCTAGCGCCGCGATTTACAGTTTATATTCTATAATTCAATATAAAGCATAATATATTTACAAGTATAAAAAACACAATGTCTGGCAATGTCGATCGTAAAAATTTCATGAGTGGATTTGATAAATTATTGTATATATATAAATGTAAAAATGTTGGCTTGATACTAATAAATCTGGAAAATTGTCAAAGTTCAAAGATGAACGCGCACTTTACGATATATGTACATTGCCATCGTTTGGTTTTTCGAGTATTTTTTTCTTTGACAAAACTCTCGGCTATTTGCCAGTTAGCTAGCAAAAAAAAAAAACGGTTCTTGCATCTTTATTCTATTACATGTGAATTCGACCACAGTGGAATCAGTCTGACGTAGAATACGCTTATGCGTCCGCATGACCTTAATACTGCGACTGCATATGATGCGCGCGCATACAAAATAAATGCTGACAGAATATATTAAAAAAGTGAATATTAAATATAAAAAAAAAAAATTGATATGAAAGCAAAATATATTGAATCATTATTTACTTTCCGCTACTTCCTATAATAAATATAAATGGAAGATGGTATTAATGACGTGAAAATAATTTCAAAATATAATAAAATATAAATTATCAAATCGCATGTGTTGCAAATATCACATAATTTTAAGAAATTATTTAACGATGTAAATATTGCGCTATTTCAAAAAATGCTGTTATTAAAGACGATACTATCTCATTCATTGTTTTGCGAGATATAATTTTCGTATACGTGCATGCGCATACGTGTATGCGTAGATTTGCGTTCTTATAAAACAATTTTCTCGACAACCTCGACAACTGTTACGTCGTCTTCGAGATAATCGAATCAACTTTGCTCGCTTCTTTTTTGTCGACGATTGACATCGTCTCACACATAGTTTGATATAATCATGCGCTACTTACGCATTTTCCACGTATTCAACGAATGCATTATGCGCATGGATCCTGATTACGGCAAAACATCGTATATATTCGTGATTGCGCTATAAAGACGATATGCATAACGTCGCCAGTGTTTCAGTCGCCTCTGGATGAACTGGCGGTGTATCGTAAATTTGCAAAACAGAAATGCATCACTACTCTCTACGGCGACCTCGAAAAATGCATACATAAATGTAAGAAAAGGATGCGGGCAACTTTGAATTGAGAGAGTCATGGATATGTATGAGTCGTATTTTTGCAAAATTTAAATTGGCATAAAAACACAATTTACGAGTGTCAAACTGTATAAAAAAATGCAAATAGTACGATAAATTTGTCTTTTAACAAGATTCTTTCTAATTGCGTTATCTATATTTTATCACAAGATCCGCATGGGTGTATTCGATGTTTGCTTAAATCCAAACAAAATATCCAACATTGGAATCACCAAATGTCTGTTGTCTTTACCTTCCGAAATGTGCCGAGAAAGCAAAAAAAAAAAAAAAAAACGTTTGAAAAGAATACAGATGGTGTATAAATATAACGCAAATTATCGTAAATTTACAAATATCTATCTCGAAAAGCGGAATTCAACGCGATAAATCAATTTCCGTTTTTTTCCCTCTAACACTCTTCGAATGTTATCGACCACTTGCGTATTCATCGATCAGAATTGCATATTGTCTTGCATATTCCTTTCCAGTAAATCGTATAGAAATCTCGCAATCACCGATATCGATGATATCGGAATTAATCTCCGATTTTTGTGGCGATGCGGCGAATACAATCAATTAAGCTTACATTGTTTGTAATAATTCCCCTTTTTTTTCAAGTCTATTCATTAAACAGCAATAATCTGTCTAAAAATCTTATCGCTAATATCTCGCAAAAATTGAAATTGACGATAATGAAAATCGAATATAATTTTTCGATACAATATTGCTAAAAGTGCAAACTGCTCTTTCTATCGCTAATAATTCCTAAAATTTATATTATAATTAATTCTAAATATATATTTTTGTTAATATATTTTATCTTAATTATTAATATATAAAATTAAATTTCGCCGCTAAAATTAAGTTTATTCTTTAATTTCACTTTACTCTTCGGTTGAATTGTGCCAAATCAATTCAAGCCAACATATTTTTGGCAGGGCTGCAGTAAACAACATATATATATATATATATATATATATATATATATATATATATATATATATCCTTGCGTAAAAGATCAAGGATACGGAAAAAATAATACTATCTGTGTCGCGCAAAATATTTAACATCTAATTGCTTCGCAATGATGAAAATGACAACAGTCTCGGATACAATTTTGAGAAATTCTAGTATAAAACATATATGTCCCTTTGTGATAGGCAAAAAGCGAAAAAGAGAGAGAAGGAGAAGAAATAGCCTCGCATTGCAAATCGTTCGATGCGGATATCGCACGTGTGTAGGTGGAACAGGACAATCCACAATTTCGCGTGGGCGTGTTAAAAAACGAATGATATAAAGATCTCGCGATTCGCAATAGAAACGTATTCTCGAGATGCAACCATTTGTGAGTGTAGTTTCTAAGAATGGGGCCAACTTATGTACGATAAAACAACCAAACATAAAATACCAACAATACAGTGAAAACGATAACAGACGCGAGTCTGATCAATAAATTGAAGAAATGGAGAAATATTTCAATTTCATTATTTCTAAGGCTTATTCTTTGATTAACATGTCTTGCATGATGATTAGTTTAGGTAGACTAAAAAAAAAAAAAAAAAAAAAAAAAAAAAAAAAAAAAAAAAAAAAAAAAAAAATGAAAAGAACAAAACATAATGATAATGATTTCTAAGACTACACGTTAGGTGTAGATTAATATATAAGAATATATAAGAAAATCTTGTAAAAAATTAGTAGGCTTTTTGTAAAGAATGATATTAAAAAAAATGTTTCATATACATTATTAAAAGGTGTGTATTATAAATTTGACTTTTAATTCTTTATTTTCAATCATAATATTCTAGACAAGTTTTGTTTTTTCTCACATTTTGTGCACATTTTTAAATAATATAAAACCGTCTCGGAAATATAGTATGAGAATAATTGGAAGAAATGAACGAAGCAACCAAGTGTCACTCCAAAAATGCAATCATTGCGACCTCGCTTAGGTCCAATTCGATTCAACGCAAATTCTTCGGAAGTTTATCGTTTGGTCGAGACCGTGAGGCGGCGGTTGCAAGAGCTTTATTAAAATATTTCCCCTTTTCCTATTCTCTCTCTCCCCCTCTCTCTTTCTCTTTTGAAAATTTTTCCGTATCTAATATCGCAAATATGTGGAATACCGCCTGTTGAGATCGTAACCAAATTGTGGGAAATCGTAATCTCTATAAAGAACTCATTAAGAGAATCATTAATGTTCAACGCGTCGAAGAACGGAGAAAAGTTAAGTAGATAAAAAAAAAAAAAAAAAAAAAAAAAAAAAAAAAAGAGAGAAACAGAAAAAGAAAGCTTCTCTAAAAAAACACAACCTCTTTCAAAAACT
>JBCAUJ010000020.1:5958294-5973341 GCA_038406275.1 Cataglyphis albicans
GTTCAACGTGTCGAAGAACGGAGAAAAGTGAAGGAGAGAAAAAAAAAAAAAAAAAAAAAAAAAAAAAAAAAAAGAGAGAAACAGAGAAAGAGAGATTATATAAGAAAACGCAAAATCTTTCAAAGACTGATAGCAAATTTGAATAACAAAAGCAAAAAAAAATCTGACAGTATCGCAAAGCCATTCGCTTACTATAACTTAATTAATATTTAAGCCGCGGATTTTTCTTTTTCTTATCATCCACAAAAATGATAAAATATAAGAAGAAACTTGACAATATAATTTCAACAGTGGATAATTTACCGACATAAGCTGTAACGATGAGAGATATCAGATTTTGCTGCAAAGAAAGTCTCACAAGGAATACTGGCGCCCACTAGGTGATCATCATGAGCAACCTCAACAGCATTATTGATTTTTCGTATACTGTAAAATGTAATTTAAAACGCAAATGATGCATGCGATTTGAATAAGATTTCAACAACGCCGAAATTCTATTTTATTTATTTATTAATTTTTTTTTTTATAAACGATACACTGTACGTCAAAAGAATAGTAGGAAATTAAAATTGTAGAATTCATATCTCTCACACGTAGCTATCTTTTTAATTCTAATAAAATATAAAAAAAAATTGTGCATGATATGTGTATGATCTATTAAATAAAATAATAATTGAAGCAAAATAATAAATACAATAATAATGATTAGAATTTAATAGTATTATCATTTTGTGAGTGATATGGACATGTTATTAAATTTTCACACATAGATGTTAAGTTCAAATATTTAATTTAAATGTTAATTATATATTTTTGTACAAGAGATTCGTAAAAAAATTTCATCTATATTAAAAAAGACATTTTTAAATGTTTTATTGGCTGTTATGTTAATAATGAATGCTACAAGTTTCTCTATAAATGTAATGCTCATTAATGTATTAATTACTGTAACAAATGCATACGGGTACTGTACATTTAATCCGTACATACCAATTGACATTTATTTGATTACATTAGTGATTTACAAATGTTTGAATAATCCATAATCGCATTTAATAACGCGAGCTCTTTTGTATTATTCAATATAAGCCAATTAAAAGATAAAAAAATATGACCAATGGCTAATATATTTTTATAATTTACCAAATGTTCAAAAAGTAAATATGATTACGCGCGCTTCTTAAATATATTTACTCAAAATTGTATGGAAAGTGTTACGATTAAATAATTTATTTTGTAGATAATTTAGTTTATTTATATTTTGACGTACCCAAAGTGTGTAAAATTAATTACCACCTAATTATAAAAGTTTTATTACGAATAATATCTTTAAATATAGTGAAGTCGCGATAATTTCAATTGCATTAATATCATTTAATTATATTATAATATTACATAGAATAATATTAAGGACGCTTGATAGTAAATTAATAGTTCGTACATTAAATTCATTGTCATCAATTGCGAAGATCTCTCGACAATATCTCAATGTAACATCTCGATATTTCATATTACTTGGCTTCCCGGAAATAAAAGTTTTCGTTTTAGTTTTCAGAATTTCATTACTAGAAGAGATATCGTATTTCCAATATCTGTATCAGAAACCAGTGTATTCCAATCTCCTAACTCAGCTCTCAACATTTGTTTTCGCGTATTTTTAGCTAGCCTCGATGGTTATAATCGCGTTAATTCATGCCGGTTAAAATTCAGCGATACAAAAAAGAAAATGTCAGTTGCTTGGAAAATTAATGCGTTGTATGCCAAGTTGACGGCGGTTAATTGGAGCAACTCGTGATAATTCTCAGCGCAACAACGTCTCAACGGCACTTTCCTACAATTATTAAAGTCCTATTACAGTTTGCTTTGAAACCAAATGCAGGAAGATCACGAACATCATTAGCGTGTACGGCATTTATTTTTATTACGCATTTGAAAAAGCCGAAATAAAAATTTTTTCATCTAAAAATTTTTTGCATACGATGAAAAGAATTGCACAGCTGCAACTCACGACCATCAAACATGTATCGAAATCTTCAACTACTAACTTAAAACGACAAAATTATTTTGTCATACTAATCTAGTGTTACTCTTTGGAAGAAAGCATTTAAAAAAATTTCGAATTTCAGAATAGTTACGAGAACTAAAAGTGTATCATGTAAATGACGCAAATGAATGATCTGACAATGAGTGGATATAAACTCTTTATATCAATTTCAACATTTTTTAAATTCAAACTTATATCAAAAAATAAATGTTTCGCAAAAATTGGATATCTGGATTCTGTTAGTCGAATTTCCAAGAGAGAGAGATAGAGAGAGAGAGAGAAAGAGTATGTTTTCTCTCTTTTGATATTTATAAATATATTTCCCAATAAAGTTGAACGACGAAAGAAGTGCATTTTTATATCCTTTCTTACAGATGCTGAGAATAAAACGATTCTTTTAACAGAATTGAGGGGATTATCTGATTGAGATATAAATAGCCCATGACGATTCAATTTGTCATATTTTCTGCCGTAGTCGTTACATTTACGATTGCGAGAAAAAATAACATCATTTCCATCGAAAATATATTTGTTTCATTACATCATATATATTATATATCAAAGTTTTACGCGCGACAATAAACTCAAATGAACAGATCTCTTCGTATAATTGTATAATTGTTCATTCTATTCGCCAACTGATACAAGATGACCAAATATATTTATTTTAAAGAATAAGTAACTCTGATCGAAAGAGCGATTGTTTTATCAAAAGGCGCAAATAGAACATAGGATAATCTAATCTTACAAAAGGAATGTCTATGTTCGATGCCCACGATATAAAATTGATGCATCAATTGACTATCTTGACACGAGGAAATATTACTCAATCATCGGGATTTTACGATGATTTTCTTTCTATCTTCCACGGATGCGTTTTGTGAGATGTAATCTTCTATCTAAACTTGTTTTCTACAATTCTATAAAATTCGTTTTTGAAGCAATCTTTGTTGAATCGCGAAAAATGTATAATTTAATTTGCGTATATAAAATCATAAGAGAAAGCTAATTCCGGAAACAAGTTTTGACGAATCTAAAATCTCTTAACCACAAATAGAAACAATTCAAATATTATCTGTTTATTTGATTATCGTATATCCCCCCCCCCCCGTCTCCTCCCTCCCCACATTCATACAAGAGAGAAATCGATTCCTCGTTACTCAAAAACCAACATTATAGAACGTGTAAAAATATCATGTTTTCTATACAAATAGTTTCTCGACAACATAGTTTTCCATTTTACAAATGTTATTTGCAAAAGTTACGACAAATATAGAATAGTATATTTGTCAAAAAAAATTCTTGTTTCTCATTTTAATTCTTGTTTTAATTTATTAAAAAAAATATGCAAACTACTGAAAAAATGTATCTAAGATTAAGATTTTGAAGACTAGATATCGAGATATTTTAGATAGCGCTAAAAGGAGAACAATGAGAATTCCCATATTAAACGTCGACACGTAGGTAGATAGAACACGATGGCAAAGAGGATTCGTCGAAACGGAATAATTCTCTCGAGGAAAAGAACTTGCGCTTAAATTTCAGAAAACGTAGGACATAAGAAAAAGGAAAAGAAAGAAAAGACTCATCTTTATTAAACTCATCATGATACGTGACAGACAGCTCGCACGGCAGAGGTCATCGATAGAAATAAGAACAGTGTCCTAAATAAATCCTCTTACCTTGTACATGCCTGTTCTTATCCATTTCCTTCGTGAAATAAGAGACAAGAGCACCACTATCTCTCCGGATCACTGTATCACGAAACTTTCCAACTTTGACCGAGCTTGGGATGTAGCACGCGTATCGATTTTAACGATTTTTCGAAAGGTGTGCGCATCTGTCACGAGCGAAACGATCACTGATGCAACTCGTAAAAAGAACCAATGCACAATAATGCAATGATAAAACTTTACGTTAAACTGATCGGCTGTTCTCTCTCGAATTATTTAAATCTAAAATCGATGAAACCATTATCCACAAAAAAGGGAAAAGAAAAAAAAAAGAAAAAAACAGAAAAAAAAATTCTCGACCAATGCTCGTCTATTTTCTATTCGAGATCGCACAGTATGATAGATCTCGCAAGAAAACTTGCAATAAATTCAGAAACAGTAGGAAAGTTTACTCGCTTCGTGCGTCTAATGTAACGCGTGCATGACTAAACGCGATTACACGAATAAATTTAACATTTACGCGCAATGATAATAGCTTTTTCAAGGGATAAATACATCTACTTTTTATACGTCCATATGATTTTCCATTTCCATCTAAATTTGAAATAAAACTTTTAATATTTGTTTCAATCCTCGCGCATTATGTAAAATCGAATCGCACAAATAACACAATAAAGTATAAAAAAAAAATTGATATTTGTCTAATACAAATCTTCTCTTGACATAACATTCTTTCAATAATTATATAATTATATTTAATAAAAAAAATGAACTTTTTAACAAATATTAAAAAAATATTTTTAGATTACATTTGGCCACAACATGATTTAGCGTCAATTATGAAATTGCAGGGACAAATGACAAGAAATTGTCATAAATGTTATAAGCGTCGGAGACTGCAATTCAAAAGTTAATGCTCCAATTTTATGTCACGTCGGGAGAAATTAATGACAGGCATTTCTAAATGCCTACTATAGGAGTTGGGAAACAGTTGCAGATTATTAAGGAAATGCTGGGGAAAGCGAATCAAATTGGAATTTGCTTAAGGCAATGGACATATAATAAAAGATATTCGTGATTGAAAACGTGCGTTTAGTATTTTCAGCAAAAAGTTATAAAAACAATCATGTAGTTATTCAAAAATATATAATTTTTGCCACTTTTATCTATTATTCATCCCGAATAATAAAAGAGAGTAACTGTATTTTAAAAATATTTTCTTAATCCATATAAACATAAATTTCCATAAATTTCAATATAGAAATAAATAAATTTTATATTCAAGAGTATTATACATATATATATATATATATTAAACTGATAAAAAAAATGCAAAAAAAATTAATCGCTTTAGGTTCTAACAATAAGATACGAAATTAGAATTCTCGTTTAAAAAACTTGATTGCAAAATCGCAAAATAAAAATTGATATAGGTTGCCTAATGGATTAAAAATGAAACTTGAATTAAAAGCAATGAAAAAGGGAAAGGACATATGAGTTCTTATGTTACAATTGACAAGCAGCTCTCTGTCTCTCTCATACATATAATATACGATCTTCTTACTTGATCATTTCTATCGTCAACCATTTCATCGCTTAAAACGCGCAATTCTGAAAATGTTGCGAAAGAAAAATTTGTAAAACAGAGCCAAAAGCACAAAACACATATTAATTGTACAAAGTCATTCGGAAATATCGCGGAATTATAAGCGCATTTTTAAATTTTCACTAGTTTATAATTTTCTAATTAAAACTACGAGTAAATAAAAATTATTTCCAAAATTCTCAGAGACGATTAGAAGATTAAACAAATTAATACAAATAAAAATATAATTCGCGTCAATCAAAAAAGTTATTTAAAAGTATTTATGAACGACTCTTTTATCGAAGATAAAAATTTACTTAGCTAAAGTGTGATTTATTCGATAAAGTTACTCTGTCAAATTTGTTTCTGTTTGAGATTGTTTTGTTATTATAACTGTTCGGAGCGATGTTACGATAAAAAAAAAAGCGTGACCAGTGTTTAAGAGCAAATTACAATTATAAAGTTGCAAAGAAATCAAATCGACGATTCACACACGCGGAACTTGAAGAAGAAAACGGCATTCATGATCGCGGCATTTTAATTTTGCCGACGTACGATTTCGAATCGAGGGCAATGATAGAAAAGAAAAATGATAAGAGAAAAAGAAAAAGAGAGGATGGGAGATGAGAAGGAAGAAAATTACAAAAACAATAAAACGCAAGAGTCGCCGATTTTTTGTTCCTTTTTCACTCGATGAAACAGAGAGCTTACGTCCACGTCCACTCTTGGACGAAGGAAGGAGGGCGAGAGAAAAAGAGATATAGCGGAGAGAGAGAAAAAGCGTGAGAGAAGCGCGGGTACACTTCGCACGCGGCTACACGCAGGCAGAAAGCGACGAGAGCGGCGAGGGTAGCGCGAGGGTGACAAGGGGTTGAAGCATCGAACGCGCGCGACGATGAGAGATGACGTTCGTCGTCCGGGTTACAAGATGACGCGCGTGGTGCTGTCTCTCCTGAGGATGAAAGTGCGGTGGGACCACCACACACTAGCACACCCCGACTACGACGAGTGTGATGATGGATTATAGGTGCACTTCGGCGGACTGGCGCTGGGCTACTGACTACTGACGGCTGACGGCGACGGTCCCGTGAGCCGTGAGTGAGCGAACCGGCGCGCCAGCTGAGCGGTGAACGCGCCGCGTCGCCGACGACGACGACGACGACGACGACGAATCCCGCGAAAATCTGATATGCGTGCGCAACGATACAATGCGCGAATTTCCCTCTTTCTCCAAAGATCACCGAATTGTAGATCGCGCGTCAAAATTCTCGCGAGAAAAGAAATAGGGATACGTTTTTTTGCAGAGCGCCGGAAGCGAACTGTATCCCGGTAGCAGCGATGCATCTCTTTTCTTCCAACTATGTCGAGAGAGGAGAGAGAAATATAGAAGCTAAATATAAAGGGAACGCGGAGTGGGCGAGGGTTGATTTAATTCGTTGATGATGCGTACACGGATACGAAAGATGCTGTATAATACAGCAATATCGCAAGCAAACGGTGATTGAAATTATTGGATAAATGGAAGGACATGATAATTTGCTGATGATAAAAATGCGATGCGTATACAACCTTTGAAAATTGTTTCAATTAATAATATTAAATTTATTAAAATAGCAATGTGTTTGATTATACTTATATATCATCAAAAAAATCATTGAATTAGTTTCTTTACCTAAAATATCAATTACTTCACATGATGCAACAACGAGATAAATGAATAAATAATGTGTAATATCTGAAATGTAGCTTATGAGGCTTAAAATAATAAGAATGAGAGAAATGATAATTTATGGTGTAAAAATAACAAATGATATAATGAACCATCGAAGAATGAGCCACAATCGAGTTAATCGGGTCAAGATGAAAGCCTTTCAGGTCAAAATAACATTGGGAGAAAATTACGTTAAGTTTGAAAGAAAAGGATGATTAGAACATAACAAGAATTCAAAATTTTCAACTCTCTCTTCTTCCTTATTCCAGTCGTAGTCTAGCAATTCTACTAACAAAAAATCTAAAATTTTCTCGCTTATAATTCAAAAAATATAACAATCTTTTTTATTAAAATTACTATTAATAAATTTTATTGAAGATACATTAAACATACATTAAAACCAAATAACGTAATGTATACTTGTATCTTTAGCAATTTTAATAAAACATATTTTTCTTCAAAATTCCTTATCGAATCCTTTCTTTTTATTACTGATAACAATCTTTGTATTTCAACGAAAAAAAAAAAAAAATAAAATAAAAAAAAACGTTTTTCAAATTAAACGTATGACGTATCTGACTTATTATAAAAATTAAGATTATGTTTATTCCATCGAGGTATTGTAACGCGTAGAACGAATCCATCCATCATCGCTGTCACGCTTCGTTGAAGATGTAGTTTCCTCGATGAAATAACATTTTCGCGCGTTTATTCGTCGTTCTCGGCGCACCGATTTCTCGAGCACGATTCTCTATTACAACGAGTGAGCTGAAGACTTCGAGCGTTAAAATCAGCAGGATAGGAAGAAATACAGAGAGGGTGACAGCCACAGGGACCCTAGATATTAATACGTATACGGTGTCGGTTCACTTTGTCGAGCAACGACGTGTAAGATCGACTCTGCCGGAGAAATACGCTTCCCGCGCGCCGTACCGCTGATACTTTGTCCTCGTTGCAAGGTGAAATGCTAACTAAAGGGGATGTTTTAATGGCAAAGATAATAATATGCCTGTTCGCAATAGAGCTATTCCTAGACTGGCAGAGATATTCTACCATGGTGGTACGCGTCGTTTGGTATCTACGATGCTTGATCCGAAGAAGAAAGCGCTCTTTTCCTCTCTCTCCCTCTCTCTCTCTATCTTTATTATCATACAATCATTTTGCCAATAAATCTCACATAATGCTACAAATAAATAATATATATGTACAATATATACATCTATTTGTAAATACATTTAATATAAGAAACATTTAAAATATCAACAATTTTGATTGTCTCAAAAGTATAGTAATCGTATATTTTGTCGAAAATTTCAATCCATTAAATCTATAGTTCAAAAAATAATATAGATTGTACGTAAAAATATTTGTAAAAAAATTTTATTCAGAAACAATCCTTCTCTTTATTTTAATATTATAACACTTTTTGAAATATATGTATGTTTTATTTATTTTTTATTAATGCTTAAAAAAAAATTATGCTTAACATTTGAGGTTTATGAAAATTGAATTCGTAAAGAACTTCCAAAATCCTTCACAATTAGATCACTAGAATTAGTAATCGTAATTGTACGCTAATAATCGTGACAAATGGCATTCATTGAATATGAAGGAAACGAAAGACTCCCGTTTGTTTTACGTAACAAAACCATGTTTCATCTATCTCGGAGCGAGTGATATCGACACATCTGACGTAATGTATCGCGCATTTATTATATGTGCAAGATCGATACTTGAGCGATATTCTTCGGCTACTTAAATAAACACCGTAAAGCGTTCGTTTGCTTTTGTTTCTACAAAATTCACCAAATTATCATCACTCCATAAACGCGGCTTTGAAAAAAGTTGAGATTGATGAGTCCCTAAATATAAAAATTACATGTACGATATATACGCATGTATAAAAAGTACCGCACGAAGCAGGTTGAAGCTATCAAACGCAACATATACATACACACATAACATATCATAGTGTGTATATATATATATATATATATATATATATATATAGTGTTACTTTTTTATACATATCAACTTTTTCAATAATCAAAGCTATATCCATATCGCAAGACATGACTTTTTAATGGCCTTTTTTAAACTATCGATAATTCGCGGCAAAATTCACGACAGAATTCTATTTATAATTTTATGCGTCACATATTTTTTAATATGTACGTATCCTGATATATATTTTTATTTGTGTGTATTTTACATGTTTAAATATTTTCTGCATATACGATATATAAAATTTATAAATAGATAATGTCTTGAATTTTATCACAAATAGATCATCTGATGAAGTCTAAAAGAGAGAAAGAGAGTAAAATTACAACAAAAAATATGAGTAAAAAAAAAATAAATAAATAAATGCAAAATTGTAAAAAAAATTTGCGCGTAAATTTCGAATATTTTGACTAATTTTATGTCCAAAAGATATATTTATATATATCGATGACGTCAGAAATTACCCTGGCTACATGTATTACGTTGCATAGCCTAATTATTCGATCTACGATGCATTTTCAGCTCATTGAGTCTCAAAGAACTTTTCGTCGTACCTTAATCTCTCTCTCTCTCTCTCTGCTCCTTTCTCTCTCTGTCGAGGACCAAAGCAGAAAGGATCGAGCATGATGAATTGTTCAATTTTCACAAAAAGATGGCAAAAAACATTTAGAGAATAAAATCGACGTTTGTACGATCACGAAAAGACAACGAGCCGATTTAAAACTATGCGAAAATTTATCTAGAATAATAAAATAACATTGTAACGTGAATAATTTCTTTATCAAGCATAACACGACAGCATTTTCTCGTCTAGCTTTATTTTTGACACCATATGATAATATCCCGCGAAATCAAACAAAGTACGTTAACCAATTTTCTACGACGATAGATGTATGACGCTTTTCAAAACGCAGAGAATTTACGGAACTAGGAAGGAAGCAGCAGTCACTTAGTGTCGGAATAATAAACTCGTACATCACTACGAAGGGCATTACCATCTTTCAGCTAACAATTTATGGCAAGAGTACGATATGCGGAATGATATATAAATCATACATATGTGATTGTTACGAGAAAAAAAGGATAAGCCGACGAGATATCTCGCGCATTTTTTACTATATGAATGGTATCCCTCTCACGGAAAAGCGGTCGTCTAACAAACGGAACAAACGTGATCCTACCAAAAGAAAAATACGGACATAAAAACATCCTCATCCTCAATTGATCCAAACATGAGAGACTTTTTTATGCGCCAAATTTCACGAGACGTTATAAAGGGAAAGGGAATCACACGAATGCGATATTACCTGATGATTTTATGCTATAAGTATTATTTACATAATATCTTTTAGT
The DNA here is from genome assembly GCA_038406275.1 of Cataglyphis albicans. Classification (NCBI taxonomy): domain Eukaryota; kingdom Metazoa; phylum Arthropoda; class Insecta; order Hymenoptera; family Formicidae; genus Cataglyphis; species Cataglyphis albicans. The sequence continues at coordinate 5,968,665 of JBCAUJ010000020.1, forward strand.
CCAGTATTTTAACACATGTTAATTTTTTTACTGTAAAAGAAAAAATTAAGAAAATTTTAGAAATTAACGAAAAAATTATTTATATAAAAATATTTATACATAAATATATTATAATTTATTAATTATTATTATTTGAATGAATCATACTATATTATTGATATTAAGTGTAAGACAAATTTTTGATCGGCTTTTTCCTCAACGCTCGTCAAATTGATGGGAAAAAAAGCCAGGACCATTATAATGATAAAAATAACGAAAACGGATCGATCAAACGGATTCAAATTGATGAGTTTAGAGAAATTTCAAGTATTTTCTCGAAAAATAGAAGCAGCAAAATTAGCAGAAAATGTACAACACATCACTAACGATGACAATTTGATAACAAAAATTTGACAATTGGATATCGAACGAGAAGAGTATCGTTTGCCGCAACAGACTAAAAACGTAAGATTGCGCGCGATTTACTATAAAAGAGAGAAAAAGAGAGAGAGACAACGATCGAACGCCGTAAGAATCGTTCATTATTATGTCTCCCTTATATTGAGAATTCCTGCAAACCGATTAACAAATACCATTCGATGCATGGTTCTCTTTCGTCATCCGTCGCCTTCTCATTTCTGCGATCATTCTCGCGCGATCTCTCTTTCTTCCTCCCCCCCCCCCGCCTCTCTCTCTCTCTCTCTCTCTCTCTTCCTTTCTTTATCGATTCTGATTCTCCGCCATTGAGCGTTTTGTACCGAGATATTAGAGTCTGAGCGAGAATGTCGAAGGATCCGATCGAAGACCGCTTCCATTGGTATTCCTAATAGCGAGAAAGGATGTCGGGTTAACATCGTTTAAAAGCACAGGCTGTCGCCCATTAATGCGCCCGGTAGCTTCGACAAATCTCATCAACGATTCTATTTTCGATCCCATAAGCGATGCCATCGAAAAGAAGCGCTCTGTAACGAGTCAGTCTGTCGTTGCTCGGCGTGAAACAAGTTTTGCGTCAACAGGCTAATAACGGAAACACAGCGTACGGCGCGGCCATAATTTCCGGAATTGAATCGCGCTGAAAAACGTAAAAGTTCGTTCCACGCGATGCCTAAATATATATATATATATATATATATTTGTGTGTGTGTGTGTGTGTGTGTGTGTGTGTGTACAGGATTTGACTATTATGAGATATCGCAAATTGATAAAAATTAAGCATGGATATTTCACGCGTAAAATATAACATTTTAATATAAATGAGCGGCAAATTGCTAATCAAAAATTTAAGAATCGGCAGTAATCCGGGAATTAAAGAAGAAGAGAAATTCTCATTGTTAAAAATTAAATTGTAAATCGAGCGAATTTAATATCAATTTAACAAAAAAAAAAATCTCCCTATCGTAAGGATATTAAGTACGTTATAAATGCACATCTTGAATGTTGTCTAAAATAATATTAATAATATTCATGTAAAATTTAAAAAAAAAATAGCATTCATTAATTCCCCAAGCGTATATTCCTCAATATTTTTCTCAAACAATTTATTCTTCAATTATATATTCATCAACTGAAAATTCTTCCATCAACTGTATACATCCCCAACGGGTCTAATTTAGGAAACACAAGATCGGTTACACATATTCAAAACACTCGCATACTTCAAATACAATACAGCAGCATGCGGCTCTTTGTTGACAAGCAAATTTCCTATCATCTGGGACCGCAGCAACTTAACGATGGACAAACTACGTTTCTGTTAGCGATGCTCTAACGTTAATCGAATCGCGCGCTAATCTCACCGGAGAGTAAACCGGTGAGCGGAGTCGAGACGAAGGTAATCGGTAAACCGGTCAGCAGAAGTTAGTTACAGGGTAAACACTGCTGCAACGCTTAATTGCCGTCATAATTCGAGACAGTTCAAGTTCATTCCCCGCCGCGGGATGTGATCGTTAATTCGAAATGATAACCATTAATGTATGAGAATCAATTTAATTCTTAACAAACAAATTTGTTCTAAAATCGAAAACACGGCTTATATCCTTTCGTACATATATACTTGAAAAAAATATATCTTTTAAAAAAATGCTCTTTGCATTTCTTTCATTTTATGTTTTCTATATTAGAAAAATATCATATAATTTGTAATACAATAGCTTTCTAATAAATATACTATAGTAATATAATTTCATAATACGAAAAGATTGAAATTTGATAAATCCGAGATAATTATAAATAATGCAATTATTATTTTATTTCAGTATGATAAATGATAATTTGCGCAAAAGTACAAATAATTTTATATTTGACCATTACGCAGGAACAAAATATGTACATGTGTGTTGAAACACATCCAAAAATACAAAAAAAAAAAACATGCAATCGTATGTTTTTTTTCATATTAATATTTATAAGTGACAGCAATATAAATCAATATTTAAAATTTTATATTTTCACATAATGCAGTAAAATGATCAAAAAGTGTTTCTTAATATTAAAACATGCCATTTAGCAAAAATTAAGTGAAAAAATAATGAAATAAAACATTGTATGACAAAGTATTAGCTTTAAGTACAGGACATGATTAGTCCACTATCCGCAGATTATAAAATAAGGATTTCATGCAAAAAAATGTTCGCAGCAGTTTTTGTCATAAACATCTTTCAACTCTGAAATTAAGCTTATTAACGTAATAATACTTTAATCAGCTTTAGTTATACCGTGCAAAAATATAATGTATATATGCTTTTGTAGATATGCTTTATCTAATAAAAGATTCTCGCAGGAACATATTTTTCTCGTCTTTTTTTTATATATTTGGAAAAAAAAATCTAGAAGATACTCACGAATATTTTATATTTCTAGAAGCTAATAAATACGTCAACCCCAATATAAAAGTGCAAAAAAAAAAAAAAAAAAAAAAAAAGGGGGGGGGGGAAAAGTCACGATATCGAGTCAAGCATCATTATAAATAAATAAACTGCATGCATAATAAAAAAATTCACTCACCAGTCGTCACACCTGTGCTACCGCCCGGCCAGATCCGCCAGCTGTTCCATCGACGCCAACTCCTGGGTGATTTCTGACACCGATTCAGCTCCTCCATTCAGATAATTCACACGCGATACGATAAGGCGAAGAGAAGACAACGCGATTACGACCACGCAACGTAACAATCTTTAAAGTGTATTTTATTAAGCGTTTTTTTATTTATTATTGTCTATTGTGTTTGTTATCAAATTTCATAGTGCTACAATTTTATAATGCTACAAACGTTTGACATGTTGCTCGATACGCTGTCTCATGTTTTATTTCTAATGAGATTAATATACGAGAATAAAATACAAACGGGATACTGTAACGTGACCGTAGCGGCAAATGGATGAACGACGATCGTCACGGGAGGAAAACGCTGTCTGTACAATATATTATACATATATTCAATCGCGCGCTTGGAATAAAATAAAAAACTTTTTATTCGTAAATATTTTCTACGGTTTTATAACATACGCATATGCAAATTAGTTTGTATGAAATACAAAATATAAATATCGCGGGCATAATTTAATACATTTTTTATATTTCTTTTTTTTAAATGTAATCATTTCTATAAAAATTCATACGCAATTTTATAATATCCGTATACTCATATTCGTTCAGAAAACATTTCTGAGATAATGCATTATAAAAATAAAGATACAACGGATATATGCTGTTTCGGTAAAATCACAAATCATCAAATTGGATTCAGGTAAATTCATTCGATACGGTAAACATATGTTCGAAACGGACGCGATTAGAAAAAGATTAAATAAAGCGTGTTTATTTACGTTCACGTGAGTAATAGAGCGGTAGCCCCGCTTTGCAGCACGATCAATGATACGATACTCTCGGGAATAAATAAATAAGGCGAAATATATGCCAGGGACGTATTTCGACGGATAATGATTTTAACGCACACGTTTGTAATTGCGAAAACTCGATTAAATCGCCGATCGCGCATATCAATTATTGCAAACTTAACGATCGATGTTCATCCGACACCGTAATCACTGGCGATAATTATCGGCGCACATTTTCGACGAACGAGAAAACAATGAAGAGCACGCCGATTTCGATGCGCGAAGCGCGCGAAACTGAAAAAGATGGCGCGTTCACGCGGGAACGATACCTCACTACTTCGAGTCGGATGATCGAATATTGATGTGACAAGTGGCTTTTACACAATTATTTTTCATTATATCGATATCAATAATTATATTAGATTATTATCTCTCGCTATGCGATTATTCCAATATTTTACTATAACAATGATTAAACGATTAGTACGGTGAAAACAACTATATGACGCGAAATATATCGTAATCTTTTCAAAATATATCGATACCGTAAACGAACCGTAAACGGCTTGAAAAATGAAGAAAATATTTATTGCGACAGTACCTCAGTTATCCGCCACTTTACTGGACACTTTCGCAAATAATTCGGCATACACAAATCACTTCTGACGGATAAAGATTGCACAAAACGCGGAGCGATATCACCACGCGATTACAAAGCGACGCGACGCGTCCGAAAAGAGAGGGATAAAGATGGCGCGGAGCGCGTGACCGGTCATGCGCGTTGCACTTCGATATTCGAGCGATCGAAAATCGAATCGTACATCCCAAACGTCATATATATAAGATCGGAAGAGCGTGTGTA
>JBCAUJ010000020.1:5973389-6013369 GCA_038406275.1 Cataglyphis albicans
ATACATATATACACACACACGACTACTTACACAATTATATATACTAGATTATTAAATTTACATTATATTATTATATCCCAATGCAATTATATTCCACAATAATATTAACAATATCAACAATTATTATTATATTAAATTAGTATCTCGCGATGAGATTATTTCATTGCTCCGTTATCCAGGATTAGAAAAATGATGCGATAGACTTAGAACAAACGATATAGGTAACTCACTGTAGCTTTTTCAAATCACATAGATGTAATGAAAATGAAGGAAATAATAATCGCGACGACACGACTGTCCGTCACTTTAACTCGACAATTCCGCGACTGATTCGACACGCGCGGATCACTTCTAACAACAAAATGCGACATCGCCGCGCGACGATAAAGTGGCGCGAGGCGTTATGTTGAGATCGAGAGAGAAAAAAAAGACAAAGATGGCGGTCTCGCGCGACAACATGCGCGCTGAACTTCACGGCGCGGTATAATATAAATAAAACGTCCGCCGCACTCTCGAACCTCATAAATATCGAAAGAACTAACAATAAGTATATCGCTACGTAAGATATAAGATCGCCTCGACGAAGACTGATGACAATCACTGGCGTGCAATCCTCCAACGTGAATCCCATACGTGGGTGTCGGTTCGGCGCGTATAATGCGTACGATTCAATGATAAACTACTTTATTATTTCGTGAGAATCGCTTTGACATTTAAGAAAAAGAGATTAATCGTGGGATTGCTGAAAAGCACGCTTTCGAAATCCGTCTTTCTTTCCTATTCCGCCTTGAACGACCGAGTTCTTTTCTTTTTAACAGCAGCCAAGTCCATTTGTCGAAATTACGTCTGTTCGACCAAGCGCGAGAAAGAAAAGTAGGCTATCGACGACGGGTTTCATGAAATTTCATCCAAGTTTCTTATTCTATGCGGATCGTGTAAGACCGAGAGAGAAAGAGAGAGAGAGAGAGAGAGAGAGAGAGAGGGAGGGAGGGAGGGAGGGAGGGAGGGAGGGAGGGAGGGAGAAGCTCGTGTCGCGTTAGCTAACGCTCCGTCGACTTTAAATTTTCTAATAAAGGAACGAGCGCTCTCTTTTATCGCGCCTCCCGTACATTACGCCAAAGAATGCTGAAACGTGATACAGGCGTATAGTAGACGTCAATAGCGATCTTGATCTAATCTTCGTGCGCTATCGATCATCGAGAGCATCCACCTTCCTTTCATACAGCCGTAAAATGTGCACCGCTGAGAAGAATTAAAATAATAGTTACGTTTTGTTTGCCGTTTAAATTTGCGCGTCTAATAGACGATGCAATATTTCTTGTCGAAAGCAATTAGACGCGGATTTACATATATCTCGTTCGCGTGTTTATATTTTTTATTTTTCTTACACTCATTTAAGATTTCGATTATATGTCTCCTTTTAAAGTTGCTCGTTCTCACGTCCGAGTAATTCGCTAATGGAGCAAATCCGCTCCCGGAATTGCCGCTGATTTATGCAGCGAGATATCCTGAAGGATAGAGTGAACGTACGTGAAATGATGAAACTTATAAGGTTCTTTTTTCCATTTGCCATCGGCAAATCCGACGAGAAATTCGAGCCATTTCTGTCTTAAACAGTTCCGCGTAATTAATGTTCTCTTTTGCGGCGAGATTAATCTCTCTTGCGCGAAAAACCCACATAGTCGGCGAATACGGCTTCGCAACGATCATTTTTGCAAAAACATTCCGCCAATATAAACCATTCTCGCGAATGCGCAACCGACTAATAGGAAAGCGGAAAGAAAAAGGAGCTTTTTTAACACAGTTTTTAGAGTATCGTTTCAAAGAGATAAAAGAGAAAAATATTCGCGGCCTCTTAAACTGTCAAAGAATCAACGGTACAACATTGAAAAGCACAATATTCGTTTCTACCTCGTCAAAGCAAACTTAAAAATATTACAAGTCAATATTGAATTGTGAATTGCATCTCTCTCTCTCTCTCTCTCTCTCTCTCTCTCTCTCTCTCTCTCTCTCTCTCTCTCTCTCTCTCTCTCTCTCTCTTTCACGCGGTTTTTAAAATTCTATACAATGTTCTTTTTAACAAATTAATTTAAAGTTTAGCATAATCAGAATTCACTCACCCACATAGTTGTTAAGAAGAAAAATAACGACAAATCCGACAAATACCGAAAAAAATTGTAAAATACCCGCAAATCTGCGCGAACTTTTATGCCATTTCGCTCTTTCCCTCGGAAGAACCTCACTCACGGTAACATATAACAAAGTTCCGCCTGCCAGACCTTGCAAAATCGGTAGTACCACCTTTGACCAATCTGTATCTGCCTGCATGCACATTCAAAACGAACTATAAAATTAGATGTTTTCCAAAAGTCTGTCTTTAAAAGGATTGTTTCAAAGTGAGAATTTGACGAGAAAATTAAAGAATCTCATTACCTGAAATGTTAGCATGCCGATACCGATTCCAATCACAGATCCGATGGCGAATACAAACATTGCAAATATTAATTTAGGCATAGATTTGCTGACTCCCACCAATTCCAATCCCAAACAGAAGCTGACAACATACTTGTGTGACGCTACGGCTCCGGTCAACAACAATACCTGGAAAAATGTTGATATATATATCAAGTTCAGACATATATATTAAAGAATTTGATAATAAAATTCAGAGTATTTCATTAGGGAATATTCTGCATTTTATTATACAACATTATTATATATATTTATCTGTTTCAATTTATTTTGTACAAATATATAATGCATAGAAAAAATATATCATATTCTTTTCCAACTTTTTTCCAGTAATTAAATTTCAAGCTTAAATAATTATTCAAATTTAATTGGAGAGAGTTTAACATTGAAATATTTTGCGTATTATTGCAATTGTGCGCTTGAACGATTATTCCATTTTTTTCATCGTGTGGATTCTAATTTATCTTTTCCCAGGTTTTATTATTTTTAGATTGTATGCAGCATACCTCGGCGATTTGCGTTTGCAGCCCTATCGCAAGTCCTTCAAGGACGGCGTGTACAGTGAGGGCGAGGGCAAGACCGGCAAGACCGGTATTAGCATCGGTACATTGCTCCCCGTGATTTCCATGACACAAAAATGTGGTCTCCTCGCTTGAGGAAGGACCGTCGTGTGTGTGGCATCGCGTTGCACCATAGCCGCTAAACGTCTGAGTATTATTGATGTTGTGGTTACCAAAAGAACTTTGTCGGTAATTAAACGGTAATCTCACATCTCTCTCGGATACGTAAACTTTGCTGTCTTGTGTGGCAGCATTATAACCGACACCATGAGAATGATTCCGGCAGTCCAAACTACTGAAATTAAACAGACAAAATTCGATCAAAGAGAAGCAAAACCAGAATTATGCAAAGATATGCGCATTGAAAGCGGGGAAATTTCAGTTTACCGTTCAAACTAACATTTAATCACGTCTTCCATCATCAAAAATCATTCTAACTTTTATTCTACAATATTATAGTATTTTATACGTATATACACATTTTTTAAAGTTAAAAGGATTATAAAAAGAGAATTGTATATTGTATATACATATAATTCTCGAGGATACATAAATTAAAAATATACAAGTGAATTTTAATAAATAATTTAAACACATATATAAAATATTATTAAAACACTCGACCTCGATTTTCATTGCGAATAACAAAAATACCCGTGTGTCAACGGCAATCTTACATTACTTAAATTAGTATCATGGAAAGCTGATATCTAGTATCGACGAAGACTCGAGCTCGATCATTTTCTACATCCGTGTGGACATTATCACTTGATAAGCTCATTTTTCACTTTAAAGAAAACTCTTGAAGAATCAAGGCTCGGTTATTCGATAGCGCGATTGAATGTGATTATTTTGCTCGAGAGATCGTTATCGTTTATATTATTTTTGTATTAGAATTTATTTCTACAAGTTCCACTCGATCCAGAGCGGCCAGGAAAAAATAACGTATCATTGGTCATTATCTCTCCTATATCAAGTTCGATCCGTTAATTTATCTTCGCGTAAATCTTCCCTAGTGTAACGAAAAGGCAAATTGGAAAAAAAACTTTTTTCATTTTTTTCGCGATCGCGTAATCTTTTTCAGAAAAAAAATCGTTATTTGAAATTTTTTTTGATGAAATCATTTGCAAGATTTGATTTAAAGTAATGAAGAAAATGTAAAATAGAAGAGAGAGTTTAGATGACACATACATTTTACTATATATAATACATATAAAATACAAGCTATTTTAATTATTATTACACAAAAATATTTTTTATAAAAAACTGAAGCAACACGTGCACTTTTCATACGATAGTCTTAGAAAACTTTGATCTTTCACTGTGAGCAAGCATTGTCTCGTCGGTTATCGATGATAACGAATGATCTGATACTATCGCAAGTCGCAGCGTTATATTACGTGGCGTCAAAATATCGTAAAAATATTCAGAGAAACAAAAAGAAAAGTAGATACTATATTATTTTTCACTATTAATTAAATTACATTATATTATATTTCGCGTCAAATAGATGCAGACTGAAAAAGTAAGACAAACTGTAAAACACAGCTTTAAAGTGCATTACAATTTTCCCGTCAATATCTGCTGTGTTTCACACATTAGAATCTAAACGCGCTCCTTCGATGTAAGAATGTTAAAGAAACATCTCGTAGATCTGTACGACGTAGCTCTTTCAACGCACGTACCTACCCTCGCTTGTTCGTATTCCTGTGCCTGGAATGATCCATCTCGATCACGTGATCGCCGCTTCGACAAAAATAATGAACGCATTCCTCGATCAAATAGAGCACGAGAAAACCGCAGGAAAACACCAATTCGGCGTAATCCGGCAGACCTTTGCGCACTTCCGGTAATACGTGCAGCGTCGAAGTGGCCAACAGGACACCGGCGCCAAAGCACAAGGCACAGGAGAGCAACAACTTCCGTTGTAGACGTTGCGCGCTCGAGATGAAGCAAGCGGGTATGATGCCGATGAAGAAGCTACCGGCGCCGATCAACACCATCGACACCAGCTTCGCTTGTACCGTGTTACCGAACATCGTCATTCGACGCTACCGAAATTGACCCCAAGAATTTGGTCCCGTTCGTGAGAGTAGCGCGACAAAAATTTAACGTACAGGATTCTTTTTCGCGTATCATCGAATGTCAAACGATTTCATCAATCTTGATCTTTTTTGTTTAAGAAAAAATATTTTGCGAGAAGTCAACGATGCTGTGCGTTACAACGGTCAACAGTACAGACAGGCACGCGACGTGCGATGGTCTCGAGGCGCGACCCTAATCTGACGACAGACGATGATAACACTGATAGAGAGCTCTCGACACTTGATACTGTCAGTCCATCTACTGATAAATTAACATTCGAGGAGGTTGACCAAATGATTTTTATCGCTAGTCCCTCATGACGCGCGTTGTCGACCTGATGTTGAATTTAATTTGTCTCCAGACGATGCAAACAAAGAACACAGCCACATACAGCTATTACTTTTGAAGCAATCTGTGGAAGTAAATTTTAAATATTGAGACGTTATAAAGTCCCGAATCTTGTATCTCGGTATCTCGTATCAAATTGTCGATCATCCAATCATCAAGTTGCAATCCAATCTTTGTGCAAGCAATGACGATCGATTGATGCGAAGTTTAATAATAGAAATCGATAATAAAATGATCGAGTATTAGCGATAATTGTCGCGCGTGTAAGAGATAAACGATATCGTTGAAAAAATTTAATCGCAAAGCTGAAGTAGCTCAAGATGCAATTTTAATGAACTGGATTGCGATAAACAGCAATTATATACAGCGATTGTGTGAATTTTTTATTTGAAAATGCAAAGTTTTTGATATTAATATTTTAATACGCACAAAATATCTCTTATATTATTCATTGACCCAATTATATTTGATATTTTTCCTTTTACTATCTCTTACTTACTGCACTTACGCCACTTTTGTACATATTAAAATGTTGTATACTGCGTTCCCGTCTTTTTTGAACTTTTCCACATAGGTCACAAGGATGACACATTTGACCTTTTCAGCTACTTCTTATATATATTTTAATATTATAATTTTTTTTTCTCTTTTTTCCCATTTTCTCCTTTCGTTTTCCCTCCAACGTATGTAACGGCATTACTCGTTTCGAAAACAGAAAATATGCTGATATATATATATATGTATATGTATGTATATATATATATATAGAAAGGAAACTCTCTCCGTTCCTCATAACTTCGATAGATTGCGTTCAAAAAATTCGTCTCTACTCGTCGAGTTGACAAGTCGATTGGCCAATCAGGATAAATAAATAAATCTTGGTTACTTTTATTCTGATTAGTCAATCATATGCTGCCCTATTGGTTAAATTCAACGATAATATTCTATCTAATGTATTGATTACAATAGTCAATGGTACAATTGATTCTAACCAATGTAACCAATTTTTATGAATGTATGGCAAGGAGGTTATATCTATCACGCATTGTTTACACGTATTATTAAGGAGTATTACAATAAACGTATACAGATCTTTTGGATAAATATTTCATATGCTGAAAAGAACCTTGGGCAAAACCTTGCGTATAAAAATACTGCACCCATAAAAGAGGAAAATAAAGTGTCTGCTAAAATAGCTGGGATATGGCTAAAGAGTGAGGTTATAGCGCGATATACAAATTAAGAATGTCGTGGAGAACAAAGGGTGGCACAAAACGACGTTCGTCTAGCTGCGAACGTACGCGTGAAAATGCAAGTGAATATCAGAGGAAGAGGTATTGCGACGATTACAAGATCGACGAGAGCAGCTCGTCAAAGTCCAGGCAGAACGATCGGGAGACGCGCAAATCTTCCTCGTCCTCAACGAGTCGTCACCAAGAGAGCCACCAAGACTTCTACTTTAGTAATTATAAACACGAATTGAATAAGATCTTCACAACGAATTCGAATCTCATTCACGATGTCGTGGATTTTTGGAAATTTGTCGAGAAATACGAGTCTGTCAAGAAACAATTAGGCGATAGTGACGAATCCGCAGCCAATTCCGCTTTAAATCCCATCGGAGTGCCGGAAAGATATCACAAGTCTCATTGTTTAAATTTCAAGCTCAATCTGTCGTATGGAGAATTATTTGCGCGAGTCCCTGAAATGAAACAACTGACGAAATCGCGCCTGCTAAAGTTCAGGGATGTAATAGTCTTATACTTGGACTTTAAGCAAAAGGAAAAATTCAACAAATTAAAAAAACTCAGAGACACACAAGCTAATTTACCAGTCGCACGACATAAAGATGAAATTATTGAGATGGTAAAAAAGGAGAAAGTGGTCATTGTGGCAGGGGACACAGGTTGTGGAAAATCTACTCAAGTACCTCAATACTTGTATGAAGCTGGTTATCGAAAAATAGGTACAATCCCAAAGTTAATTGTCAATCTAAATATTTTTTATATTTAAACGATTATAGTATATTTAATATATGATTTAATTATTTTTCTTTCATAATTTGTATTACAGTATGTACACAGCCCCGAAGAATAGCATGTATTTCACTAGCAAAACGAGTCGCTTTTGAAACATTGAGCGAGAATCTGAGCAAAGTTGGATATCAGATACGTTTTGAAAAACAGAGAAACCAAGAGACAAACATTACGTTCATAACCGAAGGTTTATTGTTACGACAAGTAAATATTTCAGTATTTGCAAATTATGCTAAAAACATTCAAAAAATATTTTACATATTAATACATGTTTACAGATGTCGGGTGAATCAACATTATCAGCGTACGATGTAATAGTCTTAGATGAAGTGCACGAGCGTCATCTGCATGGAGATTTCTTATTGGGCATTATGAAATGCATTATTTATCAAAAATCCGATTTGAAATTGATATTAATGTCTGCAACTATTAATATAGAGCTCTTTAGTAATTATTTTGCAAAGGAAGATGTTAAAATAGTAGAAGTAAGAGTTTTTATAAACACATAAAATATTTAATCGGTTTAACTGTTTTTAAATACTTTCAAATACCGATCGAATGTACATATATGTAATTTATGAAATTCTGAAATTTTTCATGATATATATTTAGGTTCCTGGAAGATTATATCCTATTCAATTGTTCTACCGTCCTGTAACTGTAGAAGATTTCGGATACAAAAATGATCGTTTTAATCCAAGTCCATATGTACAAATAATGCAAATAATTGATCAAAAATATCCAGGTGAAAAAGAAATCTATATTTTAATTACAGTAACAAACTCTTTAGAATAAGATTAAAAATTAAAAATTAAGATTGTTTACTATTAACTATATATTTTAATTAAAATTACAATTACTTTGTTATAATTACAATGGTAAAAATATTTTAGCCAATGAGAAAGGTGACTTATTGATATTCTTGAGTGGAATAAGTGAAATTACTGCAGTCGTAGATGCTGCCAAGGAATATAGTACAAAGAAGAATAATTGGATAGTTTTACCACTTCATAGTACCCTTTCCATCATTGAACAAGACAAGGTATATTTCCGTTGTGTGAATTATTTTTGTAAATTATTTTTGTTTCATCATGAAAGAATACCAATGAATAATTTCGCTTTCTCTAGGTATTTGACTATGCACCTGAAGGTGTTAGGAAGTGCATTGTCGCAACTAATATTGCGGAAACTTCCATTACCATTGATGGAATCAGATTTGTCGCCGATAGTGGAAAAGTGAAGGAAATGAGTTACGATCCATCATGTAAAATGCAAAGGCTGAAAGAATTCTGGATAAGCAAAGCTAGTGCGGAACAGAGAAAGGGAAGATCAGGCAGGACTGGACCTGGAGTTTGTTACAGGTCAATAATTTGTGATTTTTGCAACAAATCATATTATCATTATTTACAAAATTGAGAATAAACGCGGCATTGTTCTTTTCAGAATTTATTCAGAGGAAGAATATAAGACATTGGAAAAATATTCGACACCAGAATTACAACGTGTACCCTTAGATTCTTCGCTGTTACAAATGATAGCAATGGGACTACCTGATGCTCGAAAGTTTCCATTCATAGAGCCACCGCCAGCCGACAGTATAGAAAATGCTATATTATCATTGAAAGATCATGTTAGTATTTTAGATCTTGCATTCTTGTTTTTTCTTGCAAAGTGCTGAATATTAAATTAACAATATTTTCACCAGGGTGCACTCACAGATAATGAAAAAATCACATGTGTAGGTAAAACCTTGGCACGACTGCCCGTTGATATTACAATAGGAAAGATGTTAATTATGGGATCCATTTTTCATCAAGTGGAACCTGTATTGTCACTAGCCGCTGCATTAAGTATACAAACACCATTCACCAATAGAGCATATAGAGATGTAGAATGTGAGGTAATTAATGTTAATAAGTGTATTAATAATGCTGTGCAACAAACATTTAATTTTGTGATGAAACAATATCTATAATATTAAAGACATCTAGAAAAAGATTAGAATCTGACCATGGTGATCCTATAACCTTACTGAACGCATTTAAAGAATGGCTAGAAGTGAAGCAAGAAAATTCTCAAGAATATAGAGGTAGTAACAGTAGCAGAAAGTGGTGCCGAAGACGAGGTTTAGAAGAGCAACGATTCTACGAAATGACAAAATTGAGGACTCAATTTAAAGAATTACTTCAAGTTAGTCATACATTTTGCATATTTTTCTCACAGATATATTTTTAATATCATTATATATTTAATATTATATATCTTCTTTATATGGGGGATACATTGTATAGGATTGCAAATTACTGAAAAGTCTCCCAGAATCAAACTCTTCCATGACAAGTGCGGAACGTGCGATAAGGCATGGAGAATTAAGACTTTTGAAGTCTCTCAAAAGAACTTACAAGCAAAATGAACCTAGAAGACGTAAACAATTAAAAGTAGAGACCTTCGATATACAAATGGAAGATAATGACGATGATGATGGAGAGCTCGACATAAAAGATATAGAATTTCGCATGAGAAATGATTCAAGTCAAGTGCAGAATCTTTTAACAGCGTCTACCGCGTGCAGCTATAAAAATTTGACAATGTTGAAGCTGATATTATGCAGTGGCTTATATCCACAATTTGCTTGTGCTGACGAGTATAATTATTGCAAGGTATAAAAATTATATATTCTTTTGTTATTTTTTATATATTCAGTTGTTTATAATTTATGTATATATGATCATATGTAAAAATATTTTCCAAATTATTATTCAGTCTATGAATGAGCAATTATTTCATACAAAAGCAAAACCATATGTTGCACTGCATCCAATGAGCTTTTTTGGAAATCATCAGCAACTTTTGCAAATTGAAGAAGCGGATGTAATATCGATACCAGGATTTAAAAGTAAAAATCCTGTTAGCCCTAAACATCAGATACTAGCATATCTGTAAGTTTTTATTTATGTTTATTTTATAATATAATTTGTCAAATAAATTTAATGCATTATACAAAATAAATGCAAGATAGATCCCTCTTGGAAACCACAAAACCATATCTGGTAAATACTTTAAGAATGCCTGCCGCACAAACATTGTTGCTATTTGCACGTGAAATAGACACAAATAGTATATTCTCTTTGTAAGTAATATATTATGCCTTCATGTGTACTAATATTTTGTATAAATTTGTATATTTTTATATTTCTCAATAAAAAAGAAAAATAATATTAGTCAAATACAATGTAAGATAGATTTTACATTTTACAGAATAGCATGTGATTCATGGCTCATGTTAGAATTTCCTGTTCCTGACAGTGGTCAGACTTTATTAATGAGAGCTACCAAATTGAGAAATAAATGGGATTTCTTGTTAAATCAACGATTGCAAGGTATAAAGCATATTTCTTTTGACATGATTGAATTGTACTACTTTTCTCATCTCTTTCCCCCCCTCCCCTCCTCCTTTTTTCCTTCATTTAATACCAATATTTATTTATAGTAAGATTAATATAAATGTCTTATTTTTCAGGATCTGATGATGCAAACGATGAAACAAAAGATTTTAATAAAGTTGAGCAAAGTCTTACTCAAGAACTGATTGAATATATGCACACTACAGTGCCGTATACGATAAAACGATTGCTACCGGCCGATTTAAAAATGATATATGTTGGCAGTGGCAATAATGATACATGTATAGAGCCTAATCCTTTCCAAACCGATTTTAAGAGTATACCAAATGTAACTAAAGGTGGAGTTAATGTAACAGACAGTATTACATATAATAGGTGAGTGCAAAAGAATAAATGCATTAATTAATACAGAGATTTATTTATCTTTTACTATTAAATTACAGCATAAAGGAAACTGACTGGAGCGAACAACTAATTGCAAAAATGCGCGAAACTGAATGGCATTGTCAAAACTGTGATTTTCAAGCAGTCTTATCTAGTATAGAAAAACTCCAACATCAAAGTTATTGTACAATCGCGCATGCAATCAATATCGATAAAGAAACTGAAAATATCACGCGTAAACGTAATAGTCAAGCATACGAATGTCCTGATTGTTCGCAAATGTTACATCTCACATCTATCGAGATATTAAAGCATAAGAAACTACATATTAAAACAAGTTAAAATATCTACAGCATTGGATTGTATATAAATAGAAAACATATTATAATTATATTAAAAGAGAATAATTTACATACAGATATATAGACGGTTTTTGTTAATATAAATAAACATATCAACATTTCATTGATAGATGTTCACAGAATTCTAGGTACATAACACATACACATATAAGGATATATATATATATATATATATATTGCTTTATACATACATAATTAAATATTTCTTTTAAAAATAAAAATTAATATATTTTAATACTAGAATTTGCAAGTAATTTAACTTGCTGACAAAGTTCTTTATGTACAAAAACTTTAACAAATATAATATTTACAATAACAACAATCAAAATTTAAAAACGTTCTTAACAAAAAAATTAAGTATATACTTATATAGAATGTATCAAGTCCATGGCAAGAAATTTGAAAACAATAAGCATCCTATAATTGTGTATCCTATAAAATAGAATAGTACAAGTTTATCTTGTAATGTATATTGTTCTTGTGATAAGAAAAATACCTTCCATTTCGAGCAAATGTTCTCTTCATTTTCATATCGTAAATCAATACGATCGATATACTTATGAGATGTAATTAAGGCGCAATACCAATATATCAAAGGACTTGCAGAAGCTAATAAACGTGTACTAACTTGAATATGTGCGAAGAATAAGCAAATCATAGTTAAAAATAATCCATGTATTACAAAAACGAACATACCTAATGGATATACTTTAGTAGTATTTCCGTTTTTTCTTTTACTATCAAAAAGTCCTAACAAGTACAATTCATCCTTATATTCGCAAGCAAATTCTTTTATGCATTGCAACATAATAAACAATATTGGGCAAGCTAAAATAAAATTTGGTATTTGTTTAAATTGATAATATCTTAAGAATCCAACATTCCAATATGTCTTTTGTACATATGAATATGCTAAAGGTATTGTAGCGTTACACCATATTGGACTTGTCATGCCTGGTAATACTAAATTATTTTCTGTAGCATACTGTAAAATGTGAACTGGCAATAACGACTTATCAGGTGTAGAAGTACAAAATTTAATATAGTTGTATATTTGTAAAAGAAAAAACGGAGACAGCGATAAAATTAGTGTGTTCAAGATAGTGAAACAATTTCTTAATGTAATTAGTTTAAAAATATATGATATTTTGCGTTTCTGTTTCTCAACTTCTTTCGACATAGAATTCTTAAGTCCGAAATATACAGGGAAGCCTATATTGACAATACCATTTGATCTCGTTAAAATCGACAATGCCAATGGAAAATAAATGGTAGACGTATATTTCATGCTGCCGAGCATGGTATAAAATGTTAAATATGCAAACATGGATTCTGAATATACAGCCGAGAAAAATATGCTGGCTGGATTTATACAATAAAGTATCGCTGCTTTGTAAGCAGTTACAGTATCCTGAAATATATGTATTGTAAGATCGTAAAGAATGAGAGTTGATTTTACGAAACACACGAAATTGATAAGCATCGCAGCAACGATTATAATACTTTGGCTGTTTAAAGCGGGGAATATTTTCGACAAAATAAAGGCAACGATGCGAATCAGGACTGGATACAATGGATAAAAAGCAATAGTATTCTCGTAAGTATACCCGTATTTTGCAATATGTAAAAAATATTCTCCATCCCAACGTGTAAAACCGTTGAATAAAAAATAAATTATTTTATCCCACAGGGATCCCATTTTCTCTGCGGAATTCAGAGGTCTTTTAAACGCATCCGCACGATGATCGGGAATTGACGCATTGAAAATTATTTGCAATATTAATATCGCAATTCTACTGATGATTGCAAACCAAAGAACTTTCCTTCTTGGCGAATACATTTTGCGTAATTTCGCATATGTTGTCTATCTTAATTTTACAACATAAATGAAATATTTATATCTCAGTCGTAACAGCAAATTATGAAATAGACTTGTAATCATCTCACTTGTGATCTAATTATATTCATCAGTGATTCAGTTTCCGTTTGTGTCTATAATCTTATCATGCGGAGAGAGAGGAAGTGGTCGAATCGAGCCGCTCATACAAATGATATCCTCCGAATATAAAGTTGTTACAGATCTGTTAGTGACTGGACAGTGCGCTGAAACAAATAATTTATACGATTGCACATATATATTATGTAAAACATGTATTTGATATTTAATTTATTCATTATAGCAATTCATTATTCATTAATTGCTGCACAGACTATAATACAACAATCCTCTACGCCAGATCCGAAATGTATGTTTTTATACATATTTCTCATTGTATAAATCGTAAAAAGTCTAATAGTTTAGTGTCTTGTGTTTTATTTCTATTTATATTATTTGTATTTAAATTAATGAGTTATTAAAATATGTTTCTATATAATTTCTATATAATTATCAGATTTCAAAAAGCCGGATAAAAAATCAGTTGATAAAACATTCGGTAAAGACTTAACAGATTGGTTATTTACTGGATGTTGGGGAGAAAATAATCATCAATCGAGTAGATGCTTCCAATATCGCAATGGAATCGAATATCCCAGTTACGATGGATGGTACAATAACATTGGAAGACCAGAACTAGGTGCAGTTGACACTCCATTGCTAAGAAGACTGCCAGCCGCTTATGAAGATGGAGTATACAAGCCTTCAGGTTCTAATAGACCAGAACCATTAGAAATAAGTGAGAAGCTGTTGAGCGGAAAAATTGGATCAAAATCAAGAACAGGAAGAAACGCTTTACTTGTATTTTTCGGTATGTGAAAATGATTTATATCATACAGAACTGTTATTAAGATAATATCATATACTTGCACATTTGCATATTTATTTATGGAAATTATAAGAATATCATATATCTACAATATGAAATGTGATTTGTAAAAAAATTTTTGTAACAAATATTTAAATCAAGTATATAGAGAGATTAAATATTTATCAAATATATTTATGGTAAAAAACATAAGAGATATTTATAATGAGGCTTAACAATATATAATTTGAAAAAAATGTTTAGGTCAGCAAGTGGTGGAGGAAATTTTAGATGCTCAGAGGGCGATGTGCCCACCTGAATATATCAACATAAAGATTCCGGAAAATCATCGATATAGAATTAAACCAGGACATACGGAAATGCCGGTTTTACGCACGCGGTACGATCATCGCACCGGTCATTCGCCAAACAATCCTCGTCAACAGGTAATATTTGGTAATGTTCGCTCTAATGTTATTCTCGTTTTAACAAACGATATTATTTTGTTATCAAGTATCAATACGTTGCAGCTAAATGAAATTACGCCATTCTTAGACGGTGGATTAATTTACGGTACATCTAAAGCATGGTCTGACGTTTTAAGGACAAATAGCAGTGGAATATTGCAGGCGGATGGTCAACTCGCATCATCGTACTTTGGTTTATATCCCGATTATAATACTGTCCGATTACCGATGGCCAATCCACCGCCACCTATTCATCATCATCAATACGTTTCACGACACTATAGCGAGAGCGTTACTAGATATTTTAGTGAGTAGTAAAATTTTATTCACGCAGACACAGGATATTAGAATAAACGAGTATTAGAATTTTGTGCCGCAGACGCGTTTAGCGGCGTCCACTATATGATGATCTTTTGGGGTGCATTCGTATTCAATCTTCTCCGAATAAGGCATCGGAACGTCGATACCGGCGCACCGTACTGCGGGTGCGTCGAGCTGAAAGAATACTGGATTTTCCATCACTGTCGCAACAATCTCGGATCCTACTCCGCATCTCGGCCAGCCTAACTCGACAGTCATCAAACGGTGTGTCTTGCCGATCGATTTGAACACGGTGTCCCAATCCAGGGGTCTGAGCGAACGCAGATTGACAATTTCCGCCTCGATCCCTTGTCCGGCCAATATGTCGGCCGCTTGAACTGTATACATGTACGCCTGGCCGTGCGTCACCAGAGTAATATGTTTGCCAGGTTTCTCCACCTTGGCTTTGCCAAAAGGTATCTGATAATCCTTATCCATAGCTTGATCGGACACGGGAAATTCGAAGTTGTAAAGTAACTCGCTCTCTAGCATGATAACAGGATCGGGATCGCGCACGGCTGTCTTGAGACAGCCCCTATAATCTTCGCAAGTTGACGGTGATACAACTTTCAAGCCGGGTGTGCTCATGTACCACGCAGCGAAGCACTGAGAATGCTGCGCGGCCAAACCTTTGGCATTACCGTTCGGACCGCGAAAGAGAACGGGGACGGGATATCTCCCAGCAGACATGTAGAGATTCTTGGCGGCACCGTTGATGATACGGTCAATAGCTTGCATAGCGAAATTAAAGGTCATAAATTCGCATATCGGTTTCAAGCCTAGAATCGCAGCACCGACCGCTATACCACAGAATCCGGCCTCTGTGATCGGTGTATCGATCAATCGCTTATCGCCATACTTCTTCCAGAGACCGCGCGTAATCTTGTAAGCGCCGTCGAATTCGGCGACCTCCTCTCCGATAATGAATACCTTTTCATCCCGGGCCAACTCCTCATCGAGAGCCATATTCAGCGCGTCTCGTACAGTCATTTTCGTGACGGATCTGCGGGGCGTTTTACGAATGACACAATGCATCGCTCGCAGCATCAATTTATCTCTCAATGGATGAAGAAAATACATCTCGAACGCGAATAAATATTTCGACTCAGTATAATATCTATCTATTAATACGCAATTTGATACGTATGCTTTAGAATTGGGAAATCCGCGAGGGAATGAAAATCCGTTCCTGCTGACTTTTGGTATAATATGGTTCAGGTGGCACAATTTTGTAGCATTTCATATTAAACGTCACAATCCAAATTGGTCAAGCGATAAGATTTACAACGAGGCTCGTAAATGGGTGATAGCGACTCAGCAGCACATTGTCGTTAATGAATGGTTGCCGTCGTGGTTGGGAAATAGACTTCCTGCATATAAGGGTAAATAGAAATAGTGTTAGTCAACATGTGATAGCGTTGATAAACGTGATAAATCCGAATGTTTATTTACTTGTAAATTGCATATAATCCTAATTGATAATTTATTATTTAAAGGTTACAACCCCAATATCGATCCGCAAATAGAGCAATTTTTTCAATCGGCCGCTTTTCGCTTCGGACACACTTTAGTTCCACCAGGTAAATAACGCGTCCGATTTTTTTTATTAATATTAGACAGATGTGTTGCGTTTTCCTAATGCCTCTATATTAATGACAAGCGAGACCAAATGAGTTAATTATCGATTTTCATAGCACAGCCTGTCTTTTATTTAATTATAAGGTGATACAAAGAAGAATCGATTTATATTTATTAATTTGATGAAAGATCAGATGTGTGGGTAATATTGTCATAATATTGTAAAATTGTATAGATAAGCAGTAATAACAATAATGGTAATCACAATGTCAGGTGTATATTTGCGCAACTATGGGAGGAATAATTGTTCTTTGGAACCACATCCAATTAGAACGTGCAATAATTATTGGATGTCACAGGTATTTTGATAATTATTTATATATTTATATATTTATATAATTATGTATATATACATTTTTAAAGTATATATATACATATATACATTTTTAAAGTTTCGATGTTTAAAACACGTACGTAGTAAAGTACGTAAAAATGATTGTTTTTAGAATTCTCTCTATGCAAATTTAACAAGAATAAAGGATGTCATTGATGTAGAGAAATTATTAATGGGAATGGCTATTCAATTATGCGAAGAGGAGGATCACAAGATCGTTGAAGATTTGCGAGGTAGTTTATTCGGGCCACTGGAATTCTCAAGAAGAGACTTAATGGCACTTAATATTCAGAGAGGACGTGATCACGGAGTACCCGATTACAATAGCGCTCGTCGTGCGTACGGTCTACCGGAGATTAAAAATATATCTTATTTCAATCGTATAGATCAAGCGGTATGTTGTATAAAAATTTTCATGTATTTCTTGTATTTAACCGCAGCGTTGCAAAATATATATTTTATATATAATATTTAAGACATTTTATTTATTATTATTTAGGATATTTTTTATTTAAGATTCAAGATGAATTTCTCAGACTATACAATAACTCGTTCGATGATGTGGACATCTGGGTAGGTGGGATATTAGAAACTGGCGATGGACCCGGAGAGCTATTTCAAAGTATTATCAGAGATCAATTTCAACGAATACGCGACGGTGATAGGTTTTGGTACCAGAATTTCAACAATAAGTATATAATTATACCGCTATTGCATTATATTTTCTGTACAATTGATACGATAAATTTTTGATTCGACTTTGTTTCTAGACTTTTCACTTATGAAGAAGTTCGAAGATTAGAACAGTTATCATTTTATGATATACTGATGTGTACCACTAAGATGGACTGGAATGATATTCCAATGAATCCTTTTAGAGTTCCTGTAGCAGGTAAAGGAAAAACTACATATGGAAATGTAGATTTACCTAATAATAGTTAATAATTCCACTAAATACATTTGTATCTTTTTCCAGTGGATGATATACATCCCAATTGTATTAATAATAAAATTGTTAAAGAAGGCAACTGCACAACTGGTTCTTGTTTTCATGCCGATCAAATAAATAAATATACAATCGAAAGTTGCACAGAACCTGGGACTTATGATTTTTTTTCCAATAGCAGTGTATCCTTCAGTCTTACATTTTTAGGTGTATCAATATTTTTCTGCGGTGAATATTTTTTTACTATTATTCAAATACAATGAAACAACATGGGCATTATACTAACTAATTGTGTTGATTTTGATACAGGTATCATTACATTAATAATCTTTAAGATACAATTTAAGAATAAGGGACCAATGCGAGAAATTGTTAAAAAAATAGACCATAGTGATAATATCGACATTATACATACTGGTAAGACTTTTTAGATATATGCATATCTTTATATTGCATGCATGTAGTATAACAAAAATATGTTCCTCTATGAATAGCTAGTGAATGGCAAGAGCCAAAAACTGCACTTAGACGTGTAATATTAATACTAAACATCAGAAAAAAGCAACTGGAAGTGAAAAATCAATTGGGACATTTGATACGTGCAATCGACATTTCAACTAATAGCAATGTCATGGTATATGTTTTTCTAATAAATGTTAATTATTGTTTATTGCACAAAAACATAAAATAATTGATAAGTATATAATAAAATGTATCAAATCTTTCTTGCTACAGATTTATTGCGCGACTGATAGTCACTATATTTTGATCCGTGTACATCATAGTTATGATTTAGTATTGAAGTTTGATTCCGATTTTTTGAAAAGCACATTTATAAAAGCATTCGAAAGATTTATATCAGATATTGCAACATCCGGGAATGTTTGTTCAATGCAAATTATGACTAATACCACATATGCAGCGTTACTCAAGCAAGCAATAACTAAAAAGCATCGTCAAAAGAAATTGGAAATGTTTTTCCGCGTTGTATTCGCACAGGTATGTGTTTTTCTTGTTTTGTGAAATATTCGAATATAATATAGTATAATATTGAATAATACACAACTTGTGTTTTCAGGCATTCCATATTGCACATACAGAAGAAGAAATTCTACAAATAGATTCGTCAGTTGCAAGAGAGGTGATTTACACCGAGCTAACCATCATAGAATTCGCAGAAGCTCTGAGTATGAAGCCGGACGCTGAATTCGTAAAAAAGGTAATATTTACATTATAAAATCTGATAAGTAATATGTAATGATAGTAAATATGCAATACAAATATATTTGTTGAAAATTATGCATATCCACACATTTTCAGATATTTAATCTAGTGGATAAAGATAAGAACGGTTTTATATCATTTCGAGAGTTTGTTGACATGTTAGTGATATTTCTAAAGGGCTCTGCAGAAGAAAAAATGAAGTTAATGTTTGATATGTATGACATCAATGGTATAGGAAGACTTAAAAGAGAAGAGTTCTCGGCTATGTTGAGGTATATTTTTAAATTATTCAAATGAATGACACACTATCCTGTGCATAATCCTTTCATATATAAATTACATTAAATACTTGCAGATCATTTATGGAAACTAGTAATGCCGATATAACGGACGATGAGTTGGAAGCTTTGGTGCAATCCATGATGTATCACGCCGACTTGGCGGACAAGGAAACTATAAATTTACAGGATTTTCAGAAAATACTAAGCGACTTTAATGATAAATTTAATTATGCAGAACTGGAGTTCAATGTACCTGCGGATGGAAAAAGCAACAGAAAACTTCACGCAGGTGTGAAAACTGTTAGATCAACATTCATCGGCGAAGTACAAAAGACGGTAGAAAGTCTATATGCCGATCCAAGCGAATTACAATATAGAATCGAGGGAAAAACGAAAAGTGAACAAAATGCGAAAGAGAAAAAAAGTAATAGCGAAATTATTGACAAGAATGAGAAAATTGTCGAAGAACTCAAGAAACATTCAGACAATTATTGGTATCCTATAATGAAATATCTCGCTAACAAACGATTACAAATATTCTGGGCATGTTTATATACTCTGTTTCTACTTGGGATTTTCGCAGAACGAGTATATTGTATGTTCTTTTCGAACATTCCTTTACAGTAGATATCTATCTGACTTTAATTTTTGCACTTTATAATGATCAATATTGCTCTCTTTTATACAGATTACTCTATACAACGAGAACATTCTGGTTTGAGACGAATATTAGGCTATGGTCTTACTATAACGAGAGGTGCGGCATCGGCTATGATGTTTACTTATTCCACATTATTAATTATGATGTGCCATAACACCATCACTGTTCTGAGGACTACGATTTTGCAATTTTATATTCCTTTCGATTCAGCGATAGAAATGCACAAATATATTGCTTGTTGGGCATTAGTCTTTACTGGTGAGAATATAAGTTCTATATAAAACTTTTTAATTTAAAAATGTATAAAATTTGTTAACAACTTAATTAAAACAACTCATTCGAGAAAGAGAGAAAATTTTTTAACAAATTATATGTTTACTCATGTCTTAATATTTTTAGTGATACATATAATTGGGCACGGCTTTAATTTTTATCATATATCAACGCAAACTGCTGATGATCTGACGTGTTTATTTCGCAATTATTTCCACGCGTAAGTCTACATCTCTTTCCTTAGATATTTCAATTACTCGATTTTAAGATATTTAAATATATATTTATTCACATTTACATATGTGCATCATTATGTTATACATAATATTCGCATTTAGAACGCATGAGCTACCAAAGTTCCATTATTGGTGTTGGGGTACAATAACAGGTGTAACAGGAATATTTTTAACTATTGTAACTGGATTAATATTTGTGTGCTCTTTGTCGATGGTACGCAAGTCATTCTATAATTGGTTCTCTCTTATACACTCTTTATATCCAGTTTTCTACATACTGATGATCTTACATGGCAGTGGAAGATTAGTACAAGTAATATTGTTATATATAACTATCAATTATTTTTATATATACAGGATGCCAAATTTGAAATACACGTCCATCCAAAGTCAAATTTTTTTTATCAAAATTTATCTGTCTCGAAACAATACAATCTAAAAAAGATCGGATCTCAATATTCCATTTAGTTATCGAGATATTACGTTTGAAATTTAACACCCTGTATATAAAAATACCCTACCTAAAATCATACTGTATATCAAAATCATTTATAATTTTATTATTACAATAGGAACCATATTTCCATTATTTCTTCTTGGGACCAGTTATTTTATTTATTCTCGATAAAGTTGTAACTGTGACTAGAATAACGATAGAGATACCAATACTCAAAGCAGAAATTCTGCCATCAGGTATTCCTTTTTGAAAATATTATTGCTATATTGTTGTTTTTATTTTTATTCTAGTCTTTGTATATATCATTCATATACATATGCTGTATAGGTGTAACATGTATAATATTTCCAAAACCTTTAAATTTTCAATATAAATCTGGTCAGTGGATTAGAATAGCATGTCCAGCTCTACAGACAAATGAATATCATCCATTTACTTTATCATCTGCGCCACATGAAACGACTTTAAGTATACATGTACGAGCAGTTGGACCATGGACTAGGAATATTAGAGAGAAATTAGAATTGTATACAATGTCTAATAAAACTTTACCAATGGTAAACTTTCTTCATATCACAATATTTGTCTGAAATTCTATATTTTTATATATAGAATTCACAAAACTTTTATTAATGAGATAAATTTTTCACATGTTACTATACATCTGCTTATTTGTAGATTCACATGGATGGTCCATATGGGGAAGGTCATCAAGACTGGGATAAATATGAAGTGGCAATCATGGTTGGTGGGGGTATAGGTGTGACACCTTTTGCGTCAATACTCAAAGACATTGTTTTTAAATCAAACTATAATTCATACTTTGGATGCAAAAAGGTAATAACATTAACAAATCTGTTAAAATTTAAGTGATAATAAAAAAAATATATGTATAAAGATCTTTCAATTTGCAGGTATATTTTATTTGGGTGACAAGAACGCAAAAACAATTTGAATGGATGGTCGACATATTAAGGGAGCTTGAAAAAGCAGATATCAATAACACAGTATCAATTCATATTTTTGTTACTCAGTTTTATCAAAAATTTGATCTACGTACGATACTTTTAGTAAGATATCTATATTCAAATGTTATCATATTTTAATTTGAAAAACTTTGATCCTAAAAGTTCTCAAACTAAATATGATTTTCAGTATATTTGCGAACGTCATTTTCAAAAGATTTCGAACAAATCTTTATTTACTGGATTGAAAGCAGTGACACATTTCGGACGTCCGAAATTCTCTCAATTTTTCCTGTCTATACAAAAATTACACCCTACTGTAAGTATTGATTATCTACTGATTATCAATATGACTAATTGCATAATTTTTTAAATCAACATTATATTATATTATACTTTAAATTCTTTACACACACACACACATATATATAATGTAACACACACACATATTTCTTTTTAATTTCTGTTTCAGACAAACAAGATTGGTGTTTTTAGTTGTGGTACACCAGCTATGACACAAGCAGTAGCTACAGCTTGTAAAGCGATTAATATAACAGAAATCAATGATACATTATTTCAACATCATTATAAAAGTTTTTAAAAGTTTCTTTCTAAAATACTTAGTATAACATTTTATTTTTGGTAAATTTAATTATTTCATAATAATCATAATTTTAATAATTTCTCTTTTTTTATATTATATTTTCTCTAATGAGTCATATTCTTATAAGAAAATTGTATGGAAAGATAATTTCATATTTTGTTATATACTTGTATAAATGTTAAAATTGCAGATTATAAATAATTCCATAATTCTTAATTAAAAAAAAAAGTTTTACTGTTGTGTCATAGTAAATACTAATGAAATTAATACTATTAATGATTACAAGATATTAAATTAATTTGCATAATATCTTTTATATGAGATCAAATATGTATGTATGTATATATATATATATATATACTCACAAATTATATACGGACAGAGAAGATTACTTTACAGTTTCTTCATAAATGCGATCCTAACGTCGCGACAGCCCATCATTCTAACCAAATCTAACGCCGGTAAAATTCCCGCCATTTTGTTATGCTAAAATCAAGCAAAAAAAAAATGTTTAAAAATGTTTATTTTTACATACAGATATCGAATAAATGTATTTTTAAATCTAAATAAAATATCCTAAATTAAATTACATTTACCGATAACTCTGCTTGATAAAAAATGCAATTAAGTTGATCCAATACATTGAAAAGTTGCTATCCAATTTTGCAAGCAAAGAAAAATGGAGATTTTACTGCCTCTATTCTACGCCCATACAAAACATGAATAATAAACATAGTCGCGAAACTTATCAGTAAATAACATGTTATGTCCACAAAATATTGAAGGTAAATTCGATTGGTTAACGAATTTTTAGGATTTCAAAAGTTTTTTGCAATAACAGCCAATCAGAATTTCGTTTAAAATTCAACCGCGTCGAGAATAAAATAGCATTTGATTAACCAATCAAGATAAAGAGGTCTTTGCTTTTTGTATCTCCTTTTGTTTGATTGGTCAATCAAATGCTACTCCGCGAGTAAATTTTTGAACGCAATTCAACTCGTACATACATCAAATGTTCCTAAACAGCTCTCCTCACAATTGGTCAATTGGCCATTTTGTCGCGTATACACGCCACATGCTATACGCGTTTTTTATCCCTTCGATCTCTTTGCTACTGTAGTTCAGTGGTTCGCATAGTTCGCGTGTTTCATTTAGCCTAATTTAGCTTAATTTAGTCTTTACCGATTGAATTTTAATACAGTGAAATATATTTACAGTTTGTCAAGATGCAGGTGCCGCCAATTTTCATGGAATTGCCATTAGATGACCAAGTAAATATGCAAAATTCAATAATGCATGTCGCTATTGTTAATTTCTTTAGATATTTTTTGTCAATATGTATTCGTCGTGACCGTTACTCTTCCTCAATTAACTTTCATATAAAGCAATTTTTTTTTTCAAAAGCATATATTAAAAGCATGATTTTTATATGTAACATCTTATAGATGATTTCAAAACATGAGAGATAAATACAGTACTATACAATTTATTAATTTTTAATAAACTTTGCAATCATAATTAAAGAAAATCAACTATTGCGACAATTTCTATTCGATCTATAGAAAAATATTAATATATATATTGCGCATACTAATTTTGTTGAATATTATTATTAGGCGCAAGAATTGAGAGTATATTTTAAAAGCCTTGGTGCAGAAATTAGTGAAGAGAAATCTCCCAAAGGTATAGAGGATGATTTGCACAAGATCATTGGAGTATGTGAAGCATGTTTTAAAGAAGGAAATGAAAATGAGATAGAAACTGTATTGAATGATATTGTTTCTATCATGATCTTGGTAAATTTGGCATACTTGATGCTTTATTGTCATACAAAATAAATATTTATGTAATTTCTCTTTATCTGCATTGAGATTGACATTGTTCCAGATACCTACGGAACGCGCAGAAAATTTAATTTTAGCATTCTGTGAAAAACTTGTTAAAGCACCTGGATATAAGCTTGGATTAGTTTGCTTAAAAGCGTAATATATTTTTTACATACTTGCAATTCATTTTAATGTAATACAAATGATTGAATATATTAACAAATGGTATATGTTTACAGATTATGGCTGTTATTTCAATCTCTTGCCGATGATTCTCCAATGAGATATCATGTTTATTACCATTTGGTACAAATAGCTCGCAATGTTGACCAAGTAAAAGCTGTGTACAGTGGAATAGATCAATTGAAGCAACAGTTTGCCTCCTTTCCACCATCAAATGAACAAATGCAGAAATTACTGCGTTTATTACACGAAGTTCTTTTAAGTTGCAAACAAGGGTAATTATCTCTATTTTTATTTTATTCTGTTTGATATAAAAGATATATCTAATTCTTAAAAAAAAAAGAAATAATTTTTGAATAAAAAGATATCTATTAGATATTTATTTTACATAAAATATTTGTACATAATTCTTTAGAGAACAAGCAGCAGCTGTTATGGTGGAACTGTTGGGAACTTATACAGCAGAAAATGCTTCCGCAGCAAGAGAAGATGCCCAACGTTGTATATTAGCTGCATTAGCAGATCCTAATACATTTTTACTGGATCCACTGTTAGCTTTAAAACCTGTGAGATTCTTAGAAGGCGAATTGATACATGACTTACTCCTTGTGTTTGTGCAAGATAAATTGCCAGCATATTTACATTTTTACCAACATCACAGAGAATTTGTTGAACATCAACTTGGTACATACTGACTTATATTGTTAAAAATATTGAATTAATTTAGATAAGATTCAACATGCATCTTTTTTTTTTTTTTTTTTTAGGATTGAACCATGAGCAAAACATGAAGAAGATGAGATTGTTAACTTTTATGCAACTTGCAGAGACAAATCCAGAAATGTCTTTTGATACAATACAAGAAGAATTGCAGATTAATGAATCTGAAGTAGAAAGTTTCATAATTGATGGTAAACTATCTCTCTGCTACTTGATTATTGCATATTTATTATTTTAATATTTGTAGAAAATGTATTCTATTATTAATGATAATTGTGTCCTGTCTACATAATAATTTCCACTAGTGATTCATTCAAGTGGCAATTGATTTGAAACAGGGCATATTAAATGAATCTGTACTGGCTTGGTAGAATTGTATTTTTACTGAGTTATTGAGACATTCAACAATAATTTGTTGTCATTTAATGTAAAAGGAATACAAAATAATCGTATTTAATTTTTTCTCGCGCGATATAAATAATATTATTATAATTACTGTTTGTTCCAGTTTTGAAAACTAAACTAGTAAGAGCACGCATGGATCAAGCTGGCCGCAAAGTATTAATTTCTAGTACAATGCACAGAACATTTGGTCGCCCACAATGGATGCAATTGCGAGATCTACTTGCATCATGGAAAGCTAATCTTTCGGCTGTGCAGGATGGCATGAAGACTGTAGCTGCTGCACAAATAGAACTTGCAGCAAAAAATAAAGCTACTCTTGCTCATTGACGGTACCATAAAATTCCACAGGTGGGTGGTAGACAAAATGATTTATAATTGTATAATCATATATACATAAATTTGATTTAAGTTGAAAATCTTTTTCTAATATGTATAAAAAAAATTTATACAATTATCTTATCAAATCTTGTCAAGTCAAATAAATAAAAATTAATAGAGATAACTATACTGTAATATTACATTCATATCTATAAGAGTTACACAGCAAATCCACAATATATATAACGGGAATTTTTTTATAAAATTTTAAATATACATTTATATTATATATAATATAAAAAAAGATCTAGACTCGTTAATTATTTTGTATTGTTTTTTGTATCAAATTATATCTTCAAGATAAATAATGTAAGCTTATGAAAAATAAACTTTATATTGTGTAAAATATATTAAAAATTGATAGTCACATCAATTTCAATATTTTTAATATGATCTTGATCTTGAAAATATATCAAAATATAACAATATATATATATGTATATATATATATATATTTATTTATTTATTTATTTATTTATTTATTTATAACATCTTTTCAAATTTCTTTACAAGTAATATTTAAAAAAATGTATTTTATGTGAAATAAATTGATAATGTATGTGTATGTACATACATGTAATCTTTATATAATAACATAAATACATGAAATACCTTGCTTTACTTTTGCTAAAAGCAGGATGTTGCATTTTACATCAAATATAAAAGAAGAGAGATATTCTTTTTTGCACAGCATAATTATAAATTTAATATTATTTAATTTTAAAAATGTGTTAAATTGCAGACAAAAAAATATCAGCTATTTTATACTAAAATAAGTAATGTTATTAGAGAAAAATTAACATCGTTTTTAACAATAATTTGTTTTAAATCTTAATTTCTATGTAAGAAATTACACGAGGAATCTAAATCTTTCTGCTATTATATATAATTATAATTACACATTTACACTGTGCCTCTTTTCATATACATACACATTATAATAATTATACAATTCTCTTTATAAAGTATTTGTATGTTTATATGTATAATTGACACCATTTCTGCATTTATCAATAGTCCTTTAATTTTCAAAACACAATAAGAAAACATATTGCTATAAAATGCTTATAACAGTATAAGCATTATAAATATTAGCAATGCAATATATAGTGCAATATAATTATTTATTATAAATTACTGCACTATATAAGTTAAATATAGCCTTTAAGTTGCAACATGAAGTAATTATAATAAAATTCAGTCTGCTGTATACAGTACAGAAGCAAACACACTAATAATTAAATTTATATATTGGAATAAATGATAAAATTTCAAGTTATAGGCGCATTTAGATTTTTGAATGCATATCTTTTTCTATCTATTAGATACAAATCATTTTCACACCTGCAAGTATAGCTTCCAGTTTAGATAAAAAATATTTTTTCTAATAGATTAGCATCATCATAGTAAATTTAGGTCTAACCAAAATAGTTAAAGCGTATAATCTCGAATTTCTACAAAATACAAATGGAGTGTTCTGTACTTCCGTAGAACCAATCACATTTATTCCAAGTGTGTACATAAACCTCTTGTAATCTTTGTATGAAAGACAAATGACGGATGATAGGGATTATGATATATTGTATCAAAAACACTAAAAAGTGTCAAGTGGATCTTCTTTTTCATCATATATGACAAGTCAGATCTGTGTAGAAAACCTGGGACGTGGTAAGTCTCCAAACACTGTATCACCATGGACGCTTTTAGCTAAGGCTTTAATCGAAGCTCGAATATTATGCGGATCTAATGGATCGGTTGGCAACTGTAATTTTATATATATATTTTTTAATAACATATATATATATATATATGTATGTCAAATCTCTTAGTAAGTTTCAGTCAAATAAACAATAAAAAAAAAGAAATACAATATTTCTTATAATAAAATTGCAAAAATTAAGGATTTTATAAAACTTTACCTGATCATCACTTTGATCCTGTACTGCACGATGAACAATAGATGGAAAAGCAGGTACAGTGACTGGTAATGATTTAGCCAAAGTGGAATGACCATCTCGTTGACCTCTTGTCATATGAATTCCTTCATTTTGGCATGAATCTGAACAAATAACTATATTGACCCAGATCTATATAAATTATCGCTATGTAATATATCGTACCATCGGTATCAGATCCTTCTTCTGAAGACCATTGATGTAATTGATTAGCTGCATCAGTATCTTCTATTCCCTCGAAAGGAAACAATGCTTCTGTATCGAAACTAGCTGATTCCTTAGTATAAATATACAATGGATTTTTCTTTTTTGTATTTTCGTTCTGCAAAATTTATTATCAAAGTATATGAATAATTATAACAATGGGACATTATAAATAAATCAAGTAATATCTAAGAGAATTTAAGATAGCAAAACTGACTTACATTAGTAGAACTTTTAGAAGAATGTTTAGTAGTTATCTCATGTTTAATATTTGAATCAGTGGAAATTTTCATATCATTGAATATTAAATTGGATTTGGGATTAACTGTATTAACTGTAGAGGTAGTTAAAGTATTCTTAAAGTTGTCAGGAATCATTGGTGAAGTCTCTATATCATTGGTTATCCTATTTGTCTCTTCTCTTCTACACACTAATCTAATCATGAACAAATAACACACATTTAATTATTGCTACAACAGTAGTATGTAGTAATTTGCAAAATAATTTACTGTGAAACATCATACTTTGATAACAATCGATGTTCGTTGTGTGCTCTTTCGCGAAATTGTTCCAATAGCCGATATTGCTCTGCAGAAAATGCACATATTTTCTCTTCTATTGCTACTGTTTGACGTTGTACAGCTTCCTCCAATTGTTGTTGCAATCCACCTAGGGCCACTTGAACTGTATTAGGTAACTGTGAAACTGGATAAGTGTAAAAGAAAATGCAATATGTAGAACATTTAGAGATATTTTAGTAGATTATTTTGAAATATAATAAAATTAGATGTACATGTCACACATATTACACATTCATTCACTTACCAGAAAATTTATTAGGTTGTTGTAGATAGTCATCAAGATCTTCCAAATTATGATTAATTACTATCCTAAACACTGAGCTGTAATCTGGATTTGACTTTAATTTATTTATTTCTTCAGGAGATAACTAAAACAGAAGAGAAATATATATGATTTAATTAAATTAAATTTTTCTTAAAGTTTTAATTAAAAGGAGATTAGAGAAAGACATGTAATGTTCTTTTAAACGATTTATGCAAAATATATGTGTTATTATAATCTCACATGCAAAGATAACCATCTTTGATAAAATTGACTAGACAATTTATCAAGTTGTCTATCATTCATAGTATTACATCTTAAATGTAATATAATGGCATGTAACATAGTAAAACACATATCTACTATATTAAATAATACAATAATTTATATATATTATATATATTTAATAAATATGCTACTTATTAAATAGATTGTTGTGTTTTTGATAGTAAATAAATAGGTATAACAAGCTAGTGCATCAAATGAGAGATAAATTATCTATATAACATATTTAGAAGAGATTTTGGTTGACTTGCAAATTACTATATTGAAAATTAGCAAATGAATATCTTTTATATGTCTATAACTTACAACGATATTGCTATTAATAAGGACTAAAGCGGCACCATGTTCCCTGTGAACAGCATGAGTATAAATTGAGCAATTATAACAACGATGTATGATCCATGATCCAATATTTCTTATTTCCACTAAGCCAGGTTGTTCTTTAGTAATAGTCTCCAGTTCCGATATACTGGCTAAATCCTATATAAAAGATAAAATCTATGTTTACAAAACTTCAATGTTACATAATATATTTAATTTTGTCTTAATCTTATCTTAAATTGTTCCATAATTATGATTAAGCAATATATTGACTCTCCATAGGAATTAATAATTGGTTTCTTGTAGATTTGATGTTGAAAAAAATAAGAAAAAAATAGAAGGGTCAAGCCTTCTTAAGGAAGATTATCGGTCAAAACCATCTAATCATTAGTACACTTACATACAAGTGTTACATAAAAACATTTCGCATGCAATAATTGTGAAAAAAATGGAAGATAGTAAATCGAATATAAAAGATGCAATAAATGTGAGGATTGCAGCGTCGAGTTATTATCGTTCGTGCTAATTTACATAAGGAAGAGATTTTTTTTTATTCGCAACATGGAAAAATAAGCTCAAATTCATACCACTCTTTATCAATCATACTTTGCCGTAAAAGTATACCAGTAGAAGAAAGAAAGGAATAACGACGTGAATTGGCAAAACATTCGCGAATCTCAAACATTTCTCTTTTTTTTTCGTTCTTTAAAAAATGTACTTTTTCTCGAAAATTTTCACCTCGCGAAAGAAGGCATCGGCGCGTTCCAGATCGGTCATCTCGACGTTATCGATATTAAGTCGTTGCAGTTCGGTACTCCTGGATCTAATGGACACGTTCAGGCACTTGCAGGTAATGTGCATCTTTCGACTAGACAAGGAGAATGAGCAAAGAAAAGAGCGCTTTTTTTTCTTTTTTCAGAGATCGGAATTGCGCAGTCCGCCACTGTGGCCCATACACTCACACCACTCGATCGGAATCTCGGCAAATTATCCGTTTTTCCTCTCCTTTCGAATTTGTCTTTGGAGATTCTTGATCAAACTACTGGAAAACAGCTGACGTCTCGCTCATATAGAAGCGTAGGATAATACCGATATTGCCGATGCCGAAGCGGCTATCGCGCTCTCGCTCTCGTTCACTCGTTCTCTTTCCACTCGGATCTCATTTAGTCTCGTTCGGGCGACTTGATCTTTGACGACTAATATTCGTCGGCCGATTTTCCGAAAGAGACGCAGGATAAAAAAAATAGGAAAATGATGAACGAGATGATGAGCTACTGATGCTGTGCGATCATCCGTTCGAAGTTGCCGTTTCGCAAATGATCGATATATAGGAAAGCCAAGGAGATGAATCTCGGGTTTCAAACCTCAGTCTCTAGCAACGTACGTGCTAGAAACATACAATGGACGAACTGAACACTGGATCGACGATTATTGACGAAGAGAGTTCGCGAAACATGTGTAATGTATCTCACAGAGATATTAGAATAGCCGGATCGCGAAAGTCTGTCGCATTTGCATGCCTCCTTCCTCCTTCCTCCTTCCTTCGTTTACTGCCGCTCTGTTTACAATGTTTACTTTCACTTGTATGTTTACATCGAACTCGGGGAGTCGGCGCACGTCGGAATATGTTGCGCGAGTCGCGACTCGCGAGTGTCGTATGATCGCTCGCGTTTCGCGGCACGCGGCTCGCAGTTCGTCGTCGGTCGAGATCCTGTTGCCTCTTGCCTTTGTCTGTAATGTGTATTGTGTATTGTATATATAGATACGTATAGATATAAAGACACGATCGAACGATAAGGCGGGAGCGGAGAGGGAAAGGCGAGAGTATTTATGAAAATTTTGAATGATCCAGAGTCCAGAACCAAAACCAGAACCAGAATCAGAGTCAGATGCCAGAGTGAGAGTGAGAGCGAGAGCGAGGCTAAAAATAAACGCGATTTATAGACGTGCGCAGAAACGACAATCTTAAAGCCGAACAAAAATGCACTCGCTAGTCAATTGATCGACTAAAGAGCGCAATAGAGAAGAGGGCCACATTTTTCCGATATGCAGTATTAAAAGTCTATCTGTTTACGTTACGTATATTATAAATTTTCTGTGCTGACAATCACGGTGTATATCAGGTGCATAATCAAAGAGCAGCATCGATTGATATAAATCCATTATTTTCAGCTGCCCTTTCTTTCGTTTCTCGCTCTTGCCAAATCTTTTTGAATGCAGCACCTGTTTCCCTTTAAATGCAGAATGCTAAAAAGAATAAATTTACATATACTTAATCGCATCTTCTTTTTACTACTTTTTCCTTGACATATCCTTCTTGAAACTGAAATTTCGGTCTTATATTTATTTGACCTTTAATGAAAAAGAAAGAATAATTACTCGAAGACTAATTAATCTATAATAATATACATTAAAGTATTAAATTATATCTATATAGCTACACCTTTTGCATTTGCATCTGATTTTTTAAGCATTTAAAATTAAAATAAAGAATATATCTAAAGCATATAATTTAACATGTAAAACGTGTAAAAAGTAAAAAAGAAGTGTAAGATTAAAAAAAAAATGAATAAATTTATTAATATTAAGAATAACCGGTTGAATTATAAAACTGGCCTTGAAAAGTGATATTTGTTATTTGTGAGATTCATTAAATTCGTGTTATCATGTTTTATGTGTTCGGTTGTTTATAGAATATTTATTTTTATGAAAAAATTTTTCAGCACATTTACTTTTATTTTGTATGATTGTTAAATTTGCGCTATTTTTTCTACTATTGAAACATGAATTTTGCATCTGAATTTTTATAATTTGTAATTTACAGAGAGAATAGCTCGATAACAAAAGATTTAGTCAAGTTGTTGTGACATATTGATAAATTCAAATTTGATAATGATAAACGTGAGATATATATATATATATATACATATATATATATATATATATATATATATATATATATGGAGAGTTTTAATATCATCTATATATATTTTGTTGACAGATACAGCATTATCAAGAAAAATATTATACTGATAATCTGAATCAATTAATATATTCTAGCAATTCAACTATCTTCATAGACTTCTATGCTTACTAACGATGTAAAAAAAATTTAATACGAAACACAGATTTAATAAAACCAAATTAATTAATCGTGTTTTAATAGTATTTTATATGATTTACTGTATTAATTTTATTATGCAACCATAAATGCATTTATTATATACATTATTTTTATTACAATTCTAGTATGGACAAAATAGTTGTGTCACATGTATAATGATTACAACATATTTTTTGTATTTACATAATAGGATTCAAAAGAATGTAAAATTTATATATATATATATATATATATATATATATATATATACATATATATATATACATATATATACAATACACAATTATCAACAAGTTAATATATATTTGGAGACAGTATTAAAAAAAATTTCATTGGAATGAAAATTTAAAAAAATGCTTTTACTGGAATGGGTTTTCTTAAAAATGCCATTTTTACTCGTCGTATTCCAATTTCAACTTGGATATTTCTTCCTTCAATTTGAAATATTCATTAAAACGTATTGCAGCATATCTGAAAATAATTTGAAAAACTTATCGATAATTACAAGAAAAAAAAAATATATATATATATATTTCTTTCGCTAATAGGTCTACTTTAATTTACAAGAAAAAACTAATCCATTATTAAAGAGTGTTTTGTTTATTGTTATTATCAGAGACTTGTAACATTTTTGAAATATTCTTTTGTTTTTTTACACAACAAGCTTTTACTTACTCCAAAAAATCAAAATCAATGTGTGAATGCTCACTCTGGATGAGAGACCAACAGCCCCAAAAGAAATGTGGCAAAGGAGCAAATTTAGTTACCTGCCAGTACAACTTGTTAATTTCTTTCTCAGATACATTATTAGTTGCATTATACCTTTGTAAGTATTCTTTCAACCATGTTTTTTGAAAATTTTCATCCGGATACAAAGAATAATCTGGCTCATCAATACCTTAAATATAAGTGTGTGTATACGTATGTATAAAATTTTCTATAAGGCAGACGATATACTTAATTAAAAATGAAGCAGATAAAATGTTTTTTTTAATCCAATACTATCTTTAGACAATAAAAGACATGGAATATTTTGCAAAAAAATGTAATTACCAGCAAATTCCGCAAAGTGATTTGCTATATCAAATGCTTGATAATTGAATGCAGTATATTCATAATCGATAAAAACAACATTCTCCTGTTCCTTATTATACAGTATATTTCCTAGTAAAAGATCATTATGAGCATATACTACAGGACTATTTATTTTTGAAAGTGTGTTTTCCAATAAATGATATTCTTCTTCTAGAACCATATATGGTGATATCAACATCTCAAACCTTAAAGTGAAAATTGTTATATTATGAAAATTGGAATTTAGATATATTTTAGATAGTATCTATAAAAAAAAGATTCTCTTATATATAATTCTTACTTTGCTTGCTTGAGAGGATCGGAAAATCTTTTAGGCATAATTTGCATAAATTTCTTTGTTTTTTCCCAAATGAAAGCTCTTTTTGGCTCAGGCCCATTTTCAGGCTTAAGACAATGCATTTCGGCCATACGTCTCGCGATTAATGGATACACTCTTGGGTCCCTAATTGTTTCTACAGTCAGAGTTTCTCCTTCCAAGAATTGATAGGCGAATCCATTATTAAATGTAGCATAAATGCAATGAGTATAGCCAGCCTTGTTTAATATCTATACAAAAATATGTATTTCATATATATACTAATTATTCTTGGCTATATATTTTGAATTTGTTATATTTTTATCAAACATAAATACATAAATTTGAAAGTATCAATTGATTACAACTGAGGTGTGAGAGAATAGAATGACAATATATAAAATTGATCTTTACCCTGATATTGTTTAATTCATTTTTTCTATCAATCAGTAAATCTGAATTGTTACCATAAATTCGAATCAGGACCATATCTGCATAATGCCCCGAATACCATATTCCTACCAATTTATTTGTTTTTCCATCAGTAAATGGCTGATACAAAAAAAAAAGAATATTAAATAAAGTTATAATATTTATCTATTTTATATTATCATTATATATATATATATATATATAATGAAAAAAATTGATTATTGCATTTACCTTAAAATGCAGTTCTTGCAGAGGCCAAGATGGTCTAATTTTCTTGATAACATCTATTGCACCATCAATAATTTTATCTTCATTTATTGTAATGTTAAGATGTTCTTCACATACATTCATAGTTTGATGCTATTTATGAAAACAAATTTCCTTTTTTTAAGAGTATTAATATTATTTCAATATTTTTTTATCTCTCGTTAAAATATATATTATAATAATAATAAAATTAAATATAGTACAAATTTGGTTATATAAAGTTGCAGATAAAATTTTGGTTTTAGAAAATTAGAGTTTATTTTCTCTATATAAAAAAAAAATTAAAATATAGATTTTTTGGAGAGAGAACAAATTGTGCTACAAGTAAGCAAATAAGATATTATTTCATTAAGAATTCTATAATAAAAACAATATTATGTACAGTAAAACACTGATGCACAATAGTAACAAATGTGTGTAAAAAAACTATTAATTTAAACTATATCTCTCTCTTTCTGTCTCTCTACAGTTGTCCCACTGTAACTGAAGAAGGAAATCCGATTCATATGCTCTTATATCACTCATGCTGATAAAGTGATGGTAGTCAATTAAAGAAAATTGTGCAACATTGAAAATTTGCTTATAGCAACTTAACTGTTCTCTCTAGAAAATTGATATTCTAATATAAAAGATCGCATTTTATCAAATTTATATTCATGTGTATAGATAAATATAAATATATATATATATATATATATATATATATATATAAAATGTGTGGTTTCTTTGTTTTATTTTTGAAACATTTATGACGTATAAAGTTTTAAATTGAATATATCATGTGACAACGATTGCTTACGTAGAACAATTTTTGCAATTATTTCTAATTGTCGATTATTATCGGAATTTTTTTTTATGTATGTCTACATCATAAAATGACACATTTCACTTGTTACTATGGGGCGAAACATTGTCAACATTGAATTGATTTAGTTCAGTTTTTCGATAATAATATCATCCATATATATATATATGCTATGGCAGCGTCATTATCCTCTCAACGTTTGTTAGTATAGTTGCGTAACACCTGCTGTTGCTCCATCAAAACACACAAATTCAT
The DNA here is from genome assembly GCA_038406275.1 of Cataglyphis albicans. NCBI lineage: Eukaryota > Metazoa > Arthropoda > Insecta > Hymenoptera > Formicidae > Cataglyphis > Cataglyphis albicans. Next base: position 6,009,624 of record JBCAUJ010000020.1, read on the forward strand.
TTGACATATTCTCATGTTGCGACTGTAGATAATTTATTGCAATGCATATTTAATGGCGTTTTCGAATGTAGCAAATTTAATCGCTTTGAAAGCAATTAATGACGTCATTACATTGTCTCTGCCAATAAAAAACTTGAATTCATAGTAAATCATAGTGATTAATTGATCCGGATTGAATTAAGGGCCAATTTCACTACCTTCGGTTAATTTAACCGACGGTTAAAATCAGCAGGATGGCAACAGAAAATAGAGGTGAATAAAAGCCAAGCATTCTTATCATTTCAGTTGCCACCCTGCCGTCGGTTAATCTAAAGCGGGGAACACACACTTTTGCATAAGCGCATAACCATAAGCATAAAGAAATTGATTGGTCCACAACATATGCCTAACGAAATGAACCAATCAATTTTCTTATACTTATGGCTATGCGCTTATACAAAAGTGTATGTTCCTCGCTTAACCGAAGATGGTTGGCCCTAATCCATTCATTCGAAAACGCCATACGTTAAGATCGAAGCTAAACTTTTGTGGAGTTTATTATACAAACGTGTCTGACGTTCAATAGAAGAGTTTGTTTTCTAAGGACAAAAATGTCGTTCGAGTCCGTCTTTTCTGATTGGATAATATTATCAGACTTTAAACCAATGTGATTCTTCCATAACGCGACATCCAATAAATGTGTTTCTTCAAGGTTACGTTCGGAAATTAACTCGTTGAATAAAATTTTAAATGCAACTCTGAATTCTGAATTTCGATATTCCGATTTCCGAATAGTGTGAATACGAATGATCGGCGTCAAAATGGTACAATCTCACCTCGATTAATGGCGGGAGAGCCAAATCGTATCCTGCAAATTAATGACACTCATTTTACATGTCGTTATAATTCATATTCTGTGCGATACAATCACGATTATTTAATAATTAATTATTTAATATCGTTATTTCATGTGAATATATAATATACTTTTCTAACCTAAATATTGTCCGCAATGCATATTTGTCTGCTTGTTTTTTCTTTATATTGTTTCGCGTTTATGCGTAATTCTAAAATTTTTTAAACATATATACGTTTTGTACTATCGAAACCATACTTTACTGGTAAGATATTCTATCTCTGCTGTTTATACTGCCCAAAGCGGACTTATATCAGAGTGAGATAAATAAAAAAAAAAGTATGTTTATGTATATAATATTTGTCTCAAAGAAATAAGATAATTCGAATGAAACATATTACGTGTATGAATTTCTTGTGGTTTAAAAATTTTACTAATAATGTCAAAGAAAATAGTGATTGGTCAAAAAAATATTCAATCTACAATTGTGGGATTTTTAACAAAAACAACAAATAAAAACAATATTCTGCAGTCTAGGTAAGTCAAATTTATTAGAATTTAAGAAAATATCTCTATATAATATATCAAAATTTTTATAAATTATATAATTTATTATGATTACTTATATATTTCTTAAAAGAATGAAGAAAAATTACTATTTTTTAGCACGCCAAAATCAGTGAAAGAAGAGAAAATTGATTTAAATGATGAATCTTTGGATAATTTATATCCTGATAAACAAAGAAAAATGGCTGGAGATTTAATAACAATAGATACAATAATAGATCTTGTAAGATTATAGTTTTGTTTAATAATTATAGTATTATCAGTTAATTATTTATATCTTTATTATTAATATCAGTTATTTTACATAATTTATTAAACATATGATTCACAAAATATGATCAATTACAAAAAAATATTGATTATAAGACAATTTATCTCTATTCCAATATATTTTAAATTGGCAGGATAATTCAGACAGTTCAGACTCGTGCAAAAGTCCATTTACAACACAAGCAAATAGAATTTGCAAAATATCTGAACCGTATTATGTTGAAAGTTCAATAGAGGAAAAAGAGAGGATCGAAAAAGAAACCAAATCTTCAAATCTAATACAGAACAATACAGAAGAATCCTCTATGAAAACTTCTTTTATTCCTGAATCCTCTGACAGTGAAGAAGATAAAAAAAACATTAGAAAATGTTTACACTTAAATCGAAAGCCAAATAATGCATTAGTAGAAAAATATGAGACAAAACAGCCTATTGTATCAGAAATCAATTGCTATACTGAGTGCAACAGCAAATACGTTCCTTCCAATAGTCCAACATTGTTGAATAAAGAAAAACCTAATGAAGTCACTAATACAATGTCAAAAAGCACAGAAAATGAGCACCTACGGACTCCTAAGAAACACATTAATAGTAAACAAAAAGCAAATAATTTAATTTCAGATTCTGATACCGACAGTCCTCGCTCAAAGTATAGTAGCAAAGGATCACCAAGAAAAGAATGGGTAGGACCTGATATTACATTGAATCTCAAAGATTTAGGTTTTAATAAGCGGTTGAATTCATGGATTGAATCTATTCGAAAGGAACCAATAATGTCCACAATACCTGTAAGTTTTGTATTGTAAATTAATGTTGATTAACGCGAGATATCAAAAATATAGACAATAATTATTTATTTCTTGCTGGTGTACATAGATTACAAAGGATAAATTGTTAGAAAGACGCGATGGTTTAAAGGATCTTCAAATTGAGATTCTTGACAAATTTTGTAGTGCTCTCGAATTGATTCCATTACCAATACTAGAACAATTTCCAAAGTTTGATCTCGATTCTTTCAAGAAATTACAAGATCTACATCGACATGTAAAAGCTAAATTGCGTTTAATGCAGACAAAATTATCAAAGCTACAAAAAGAAGATGAAAAAGATGTATCTGTATCTTTAGAAACTCCTGAATCTGTGTCATCAAACTCAATGGAGAGACCAATTTCACATATTTCTGAAAGTTGCCTGATAAATAATGATTTTGATACATCAAGTACTTTAATATCTAAAACAATAGATTTTCAAGAAAATTTATCAAATATAATGGAATCACATACAAAGGAGTATGATAGGAGTAATATGGAATCCATAATAGCAATCAGGTCATCTGAAACCACAATTCCAAGTAAGAAGAGCACTTTCCAATTGAAAAGACCTATCAAAACAGTATTAGGTACCGAAGTTTCTAAAACGATAGCAGAGATGTGGGAGAAGGATCAAATGTCAAAGACAATGAATTCTTCAGATTCTGAATATGGTTCCATATCCACAAAAGATACATTTAATAACAGTATTAAGACACCACCAAAAACTGAAACAAATATGTCTATGCAAAAAAACGTCAGAAGCAGTCCAAACAATTGGATTAATACTACTAATAAGTCTCAAGGTAAGGCAGATTATAAATAAAACATTAATCCTTTTTATATTAAAACTTTAATGAGAAAATATTTTATAGGCAGTTATACAGTTTCTGCGAATGTTAATATGTTAACACAAGAATTGGAAAAATTTCCAGCATTGGAAGAAAATTGTAACATAGATATAAATGATGATTCTACAGGTACAAATTTTACATACAGTTTTTGTTGCACTTATGCTGATAATCTGATTAATAACTGTTTTAATATCTTTAATCCATAGATTGGCCTGAGTCTCATCAAGCGCAAAGTAGTAAATACAATGATGCTAATGCAAAATCAAGATTTGAAAAAAATAATGTGGAATTTGGGAGATTTACTGGTAATTATAAAAATGATGGTGTTAGTGGAGAATTTGATAGTTTAACTTATTCACATTCACAAGAAATGTTAAAGGTATATAAATATTTTCTAATATATAATATTAT
>JBCAUJ010000020.1:6014482-6033465 GCA_038406275.1 Cataglyphis albicans
ATGTATGTATATATATATATATATATATATATATATATATATATATATATATATATATTCTAGTAAAATAATTAATGATTATATTTTTAGGTTTATGTCAAGTTTCAACAGACCTAACTTGAGATATAGCATAATCTCAAAGAAAGGAAAAAATTGCTCCGATGAAGTTATTGCTATGATAATGACAAAGTATAGAAACGCTTGCGGCATTGTATATTGTTTATCGCGCAAGGATTGCGACGATTATGCTACGCAGATGAAAAAGAATGGTATCAAAGCGTTGAGTTATCATGCGGGACTCACAGATAATCAAAGAAGCAACTGTCAAGGAAGGTGGATCTCTGACGAAGTACATTTTTTTATTATAATTATATTTGTCTTGTCACAATTATATTTTTTCTTATGTATATATTTTCTTTTTAGATACATGTTATCTGTGCGACTATAGCTTTCGGAATGGGCATTGATAAACCAAATGTGCGCTTTGTAATACATGCTGCTCTACCAAAATCCATAGAAGGCTATTATCAGGAAAGTGGCCGCGCTGGTCGTGATGGCGAGATAGCAGATTGCGTTTTATTTTATAATTATACAGACATGCACAGGATCAGAAAAATGATCGAATTGGATAATCCAAATCCACAAGTCATTAGTACACATATGGATAATTTATTTAAAATGGTAGCATTTTGTGAAAATACTACCGATTGTCGTAGGTCACTGCAGCTTAATTACTTTGGAGAAATATTTGATAGACAACAATGTATCTCAAATAAAACAACTGCATGTGATAACTGCAGAAGCAAGGTACGTTACATGTATTAAATAAGTAATGATTGCAGTAATGTAATGAAATTATTATTGAGATGAGTAATTTTAGGAAGAGATTACACAGTTGGATGCAACTGAAGATGCAAAAGAGATTATGAAAGCTGTACGAGATATTAACAACAGAAAGAATTGTAAACTTACATTAATACTCTTATCACATATTTTTAAGGGTAGCGATCTTAAGAAGATTAGAGAAACAGGTTTATATCCAATATTATATATCCAGTTTATGTCCAATCATAAATTTGTATTTATAACAATATATTACTAAATATATTTCTTTTTAAATTATAGGTCTTACAAAACATCCTCTATATGGTCGCGGAAAATCGTGGGATAAAAATAACATAGAACGCCTTTTACATTATATGGTACTGCAAGAATATTTGCAAGAAGATATGTATATTAATAACGAAATTGCTTGTGCATATTTAAAAATTGGACCAAAAGCGGGTGAACTCATGACGAGAAAAAATGTAAAGGTATTATCTGAAATAAAAAAAAATATTTGCAACATATAAAATTATAAAATTGAATAAAAATTTTAATTTCATTATTAATTTTTAATATTCAAATCATTCGCATACATTGAAGTTTTTTATTGCATCTCATTATATATTGTTGTTTTGCATTTTATTTAATTTCAAATAGGTACAAATCCCAACAAGACAATCAAATAAATCTACAGGTGGCACAGCCACAGTTTCGACGGTCACAAAAAAAATTGATGGCATTGTAAAAGAATTGCAAGATCGTTGCTATGCCGAATTGATGACAATAATACGGGGAATTGCTAGTACATTGGATGTTTCTGCTTCCTCTATCATGAATATGGTAGCTATCAGAGCTATGAGCCAGCGCTTACCAGAGACTGAAGAAGCCATGTTACAAATCCCACACGTTACTAAGGCTAACTTTGTTAAATATGGCAAAGCTCTCTTAGAAATTACACAGAAATATGCAGCAGAAAAAATTGGTACATACATATATATTTACGCACATAATGAACTGTAAGATTATGTACTGTATAAATTAGTATTCCATATTATGTTGAGTAATCTCTATTATTTTCAGTATTGGAAAATGAAAATGATGAAGAAGAACAAGATATTAATGATAATGATGACAGTAGTACTTGGGATGACAATGTTTCCAACTATTCTCGTAGTAGTACTAGCAATCGCCGCGGTAAGAAACGGAAGATTGGCAATAGATCTAACAGCACCAATAAAAAGTATAGACGAGGTGGCTCGAGGTAATATAAAAGTACATACGATAAAATATCTGTGTATACATTATTTTTATGATAATAAATATTTTTACAAATTAATAGCACAGGGCGAGGCAGAGGTTCATCAAGAGGCACATCAAAAAATTTAGCATCAAAATCTAATGTAGCTACGAAGAAGATGATAGGACTTGCAAGTTTTAGTCAAACAAAACAATATCTCGCAAATCCTAATAGATACATGAATATTAGTTAATTGTGTTTCTTTTTTCTATCTCTGACATATTATTTTCGGAATTTGTGGTGCATCTCTAATTCCTATACAAATCTTGGGATACACAATGGCCAAAATACTCTCATGGCGTTTTAGCCATTTTATAGAATAAAATTTGATAACGTTTCTGTAAACTATGTGTTATATTTATGTATATGCTCTAAGGATTTATGAGAAAAATGTATATAAAATGGTTTTTATGATAAAATATTTTGTTTAATATAGCTAATTTTGTTACACATGCAAAGAGATAGCAAGTTACAATATGTCAAAGCCAAAGTATATATCTGACAATGGATCTGTTCTTTATAGCTGAACTGGCTGTATTAGTTCAGACCTTATCTTTTTCTTTCCAATATGGAGAAAAAAAGATAAACTCCAAACTAGTGTAACCAATTCAGCTATAAAAAAAAACAGACTCAATATTATATCTTTATCATCTTAATTATTTCACATATATGCACTGTGATGATAGAAAAAATAATTCCAGATCTCTTCAAAAATAAGACTACTTTTTCTTCAATAACTTAATACATATACATACATATGTGTGTATATATAAAATACATCACAATAATTTATTATTTATTCTAATTTAAATAACTACATTACTATATGTTACATTCTATTAATATCGTTACTGTGTTATACATTATTTATAGATCAGGTTGCATTATCCTAGCTTGTCGATCTTCGTTTCGAGTATGCTTTTTCAACATGTCCATCACTTCATTATCAAATTCAGGTGGAGTTGGTTTAACACCAGTTGCCCAATAAAATATGTCCCAATCATTGGTTGGCAAATTTATAAGTTGATCATACAATCTTAACTGTGTATCATTGAATGTACTCAAATACTTCTTTGCAAACGTGCTAAGAAGCAAACCATTCTCCAACATCCCGCGTTTACGAGATTGATATGTCAATCTAAAGTAATAGAAAATAAAATGCATCATAAAAGTAAATTACAAATACTTTTATCAGCAGATTATCAGCTAGATACATATGTAAATAATTTTAATATTAATATTTTAATCAATTTATTTTGATCTAATTTAAAAGACATTTGACATAATTAACATATAACGAAAAATAAAGAGAAAAATTTGTCACTTTTTGTCAGTGTGAAATTAACTGTTTATTATGAGAAAAAATAGTACCTTGCTCTTTTCAGATCACCACTTTCTCCTTCGCGTTCTACATAATGCGGAATGTTAGGTTCCCGCCCTTCTGGATGAATCAAATCTTGGAAATTGTCCTGTCTGGAGCAACTTATCGATGTGCCTCTCGTAAGCAAAAGTGATTTAACCTGAAGCATTATTTACATTTACATTATCATGTTTATATAAAAAATTTTCGTGTTTATTTAATATCTTCAAATGCTTACGTATAATATGACACGATTAGATATAATATTCATGATCACGGATATGCTGCGCATATAATTTAATAATATCTCTTATTGATGATTACATTATATATGTTCAAAAGTCAGAACAAAGAACATATGCAAGATTTACTTTTCTTGTGGTATGCGAACGAGCGGCGAGCGGGCAAACAATATCACGATATTAGTATGATAAATTTCCTGACATTGAAGCGAAATTAGTGTCAAGAGAAATACATTTACGCAAGTTTAGAGCAAAAACGCCATCGTAAATAACACCACACTTCGAGTTTCAATTGGTCAAGTTTTTTTGCTCTATGTTATATCCAGTAATTCATTCAAAAATCCCTAATCGTAAGATAAAGTAATGTTTATTGATCAGAACAAAAAGATCTAAAGATTCGTTGTCTTGATAGATCAAGTTAAACATTACTCCACAGAGGATTTTCGAATGGATCCCAAGATGTATGGAAATCGATAATTTGTGTGTTCATATATGATTTATTTACCAAATGATGCCAATCGAATAAAGATTTCGGAATCTCAAAATTTCTTCTTTGAGAGTATGCAATATTAAAAAGAAATAAATGTACACGATATAATATGTATTAAAAAATGATTAAAAAAAATTAAATTCCGAAATTCAATATCTTATCAAATTGTGAAATTTTATATTTTCCAAGTTAGAATCCGTTTTCAACTTGTTTCAATTTTCCTTACATTTGTTTTCAAAAAAAATATGTATAATGTATAATATAACTTGTATATAAACAAAAAAAAAAAACTCATATATGAAGTATACTTTTATACATGTCACTTTTATACATATGACACAAAGATATGAAAACATATATAATGCTAACCCATATATAATTCTAGTTTCTCAAAAATTGAAGACAGCACACATAGACAAAGAGAACATATAGAAAGAAATATTCCTCTAACAAAGTTTATTCTTTTATATACTTTTATATACTTTTACAACTTAAATATTTTCAATATATATCAAAATCGTAAAAGAGATAATAAATATAAATATATATAAAATCAAAATATTTTGTACTATTTTTTAAACTTTTTCTTAAGAAGATTTTTTTTCTGTTTTTCTAATGCTTCCTTACGCATATCTTCTAAATCTTCCATAATTCCTGCAAATATTCAATTTTATATATCGATAAGTTATTCATATGTTATATACAGACACAAAATACTTATAATAATATAAATGAGTACCTATTTTAGTGGATATGTATTCTTCCTTTAGTTGTTGTGCAAAATTACTCTCCATAGCAGTGTCATCTTCATTATCAAGATGTTTATATTTGCTTTTATCATAGCCAAATATTTCGCTAATATGTTTACTATAATCTTCCTCATTATTGTCTGATCCATCATCTATGAAATCATCCAAATCTGAATCTTCGTCCTCGTCATAGATACGCCCTATAAAATTAAAACTTATTTTATATTTGACTTTGCCTGATTTTTCATCAAGTTTTATAATAGTAATTTATATCTGCAAGTAAACTCACGTTTGTTGGATGTAAGAGGTTTTTTAATAATTTCTTTAGATTTAATGGATTTTATATCAGGTGATGAATTTTGTTTTAATCTATTATTAGCTAACGATGAATGTGATTTCAAATCCAAAAGTGGAAATTGTCGTGTTTTAATTTGTTCTTTGGATATTTGTTGTTTATCTATACTATTCCCTTTGGATTTAGCCATTTCTTTATTAGAAGAGTGAGACTTTATATCTTCCTGTTTATTTTTACTTTGCTCTAATTTTCTCTTTTCTTCTTCTATAGCGCGTCGCATTTCTTCCAGTTGTCTTCTCTCAGCATCTAATTTTTTTCGTTCTTCTAATAATTCGTTTTTAGATGAGGTTTTGCTTGAGTTACATTTTTCCGCGTTATGTTTTTCATTGGATTTGTCAATAATTTTTTTAGAGATAGTTGTTGCAACTTTGGAAGAGTTTTTATTTAATATTGAATTTAAGATCGGAGATTTTTCATTAATCTTGGAAATTTTATTTAATTGTGTTTTATTAGATTTATTTAATGCACTTGTAATGTTTATTTTTTTATCTGTTTCTAAATCTTTTTTCCCTCGTTGCTCCTTTCTTTCTCTTTCCTGTATATATTCCATTTTTTGACGTTTTGTCATTGGTCGGTCCTCTTCTACTTTTGGCTTAACTTCTACCATTACAGGCTCATGCTGTTTTTTCTCTGCAAGTTTTAAAAGTTCTGCGAAACCCATAGGCGGTGGTAATGACTTTTTCTTCGATTTCGGCTTTTCGTCCTTGCCCTCTTCTTTGATTTTATCAGCAACATTCTTTTCCATTTTTTCATCAATTTCAGCTTCTTTTACATTTGTAGTTGATTTTCTTTTGCGCCTATGCCCACTACTCTCCTCGAGTTCTTGCTGTTTTAAAGCTTGTTTTACTCTATCCTGTAACAAGATCATATACAATCATATAGTATATATAAAAACAGATAGCATAAATTAGCAATAAATTTGCTATTAGATATAATTAGATCATAGTGAACAACATGAATCAAATGATAATAAAATGATAATATATAACTCAAATCAACAAATTAATATAAAAAATGTTTACTTAAATGTCTACTTAATGTTACATAATTTAAAAAATAAATTATTTTCTTAAAATGTATGTTCAATAGGTGATCATTATATATATATACCTTTGTAGAAGCAATATCCTTTATTGTTCTTTTCTCACTATTATTAAAAATAGGTTTCTCTGGGGGTAAACTATTATATTTATTCATTAACTGATTGTAAAATGTAGAAGCTTCTTGCGATACGTATCCATAATCATCTTCATCAGGTTGAGAAGGACCTGTAAAACAATAATATTTTGCTTATACATATAATTAATCATCCTATATATATTTCATACTGAGTGTATCATATACAGGGTGTCCGGCGTCAATCACATCACCCGTCGTGTGTAGATAGAGCAAATAAAATTGAAAAGAAAAGTCCTGTATCATTTTTTTCGATAACGTTTAATAAAAGAGTTATTATTGAGTGAAGTCTGGCAATTCAGCGCCGACTTTTAGCTGGACATACATCAATGAGCTGCGCGCCTGGCATGTATGCGTGAGCGCTCAGCTGTATAGCGCCTCACTGACGTACGTCTGGCTAAAGATCGGCGATGATTGACCAATCTTTACTCAATAATATTTCTTATTAAGCGTTATAGAAAAAAATGGTACAGGACTTTTCTGCTCAGTTTTATTTGCTCTACCTATGACGGGTGATGCGATTGACGCCGGACACCCTGTATATGATAAATAAATGAAAGATATTTTGTAATTAAAAAAAAAGTTATATGCATATGTAGATTTAACTGCTTCATCATAGAGATACAACAAATAAGAATTCAAAAGAAAGCATTATAGCTATATGTTATATCAAAATCTTAAAGAAAGTAATCTCAAAATAATTTTCATTATATGAAGATCAACTCTTTTGTGTCTTAAATTCCCATTTTTTCTGAAAGATATTCAAAATATGAAATTGTCAGCAATTACAATCGTATCATAATTGATTCTTCCTGATGTACTTCTGACAATACAATATAGGAACCAAGATATAGATTGCAATATGCAACATATCTCATTGTCAGTAAAACTGAATAGTTATAATGTCTTGCTTTTTCTTGAATTATCTCTTGTCATACCTTTAGAACAAATCATGCAGTTAATCTACATATTTATATATTAACAAATTGTTTTTAAATTAAAAAATATCTTATATCTCTCTTCCTCTATTTATTTTTATTGTACACAATTATATAATTCATCTTGTATGTGTATGTATGTTTATATGTAAAAATATATCATTTCATTAGAAAGAATGTGTGCATGTGTGTCAGTTATACCTCATTCAGAATTATATAAAAATAAAGTTCCAAATATCTTAAATGCATAATAATTTGTTAATATATGAGAATAAATGTCCAATATTAATTAGATATTAAAAATAATAGAAAAAAAATGAATAGATAAACAAATGATATAAAATGATTTTTTAAGAAAACTGTGTAGTGCAAAAAAATAATTGAGCAATATCATACAATCTAAGCCTAGGTTCCAACACTCTTCGAGGAAAATTTTACTCGATGGCCGACTTGGAATCAATCGGAAACGCTCAAGAAAGTTTCGGAACGGCCATCGAGTAAAATCTTCCTCGGAGAGTACGTAGCCTCTTTTGGAACATAGTTTTAAAATGATATATATCTTGATAACATCTTTTATATAATCTATCTCATAATCTCATTATAACCATTATCACATTTAACATCACATATATTAAAAATAAAATATTTAGTATTGACGAAAAAATAAAATATTTAATATTGAAAAAAATAGAAGAAATACAAAATATATGTAAATAATCCATCAAAATCTATAAAATTCAAAATTTTTTTTTCTTTAACAGATATAAACAAAATACATATTAAAAGATCACGTTTATATACATATTATATATATGAAATAAGAGACAACTTGCCTTTTCTAAAAAAATGTATTATACAAAATGTATAAAAATAAAATAAAATAATTTTGACAAAAAAGATAAAAGAAGAGAGAGATGATATAATAATAAAACATCATGTATATGTGATTTGCATTAATAATGGATAAATATAAATAAAATTAAAACAGCTCTATATTGTTAAAGAAATCTTACAAATATAACTGCGTTTACATATCATCCTTTAATCACATCCATAGTTAAAACTAAAATTGCTAAAACTGTTCAATCACAGTTATTTCATTTTTTAAAGGAATAATCATGATTGATCAGTTTTAAATGTTATTAAATTTGATTAAGGATAATGTGTAAATGTAGTTTATGATAAAAATAGCGGTAATTATAGCGCAAACTTGTAAATTCTCTAAACTACTCTAAGATTAGATGGCTGACCTTAATCAATGCCTTAGTATCCATCGCTGTACAAATCCATGAAATTGTTCTGCATCAATTTGGGATGATGGATAATTAATGCATTATATTGCTCGTATATATTACATAACCTGCGGGCAAAAATATTGCCCATTATGGATAAATTTTCTCGTTAAGCTGATGTAATATGCAAATAAACTATTTATCATATGGTTTTCGTCAATATTAATTTGCCATCTTGTGCTTTGAATTTATCTGTATGCACTTTATTATTTTGTGATTGCATAAAACCTACTTGCTATATTGCCCTAATTATGTTACATCATAATATATCTTGATGTATAAATATTCAAGCAGATATATTAAAAAAAATATGTTGCAGAAAAAAAGATAATTATAAATATAAAAAATAAAAGATGAAGTAAACCTTTGTGTATATAAATGCTCTTTTTTGTTTGGAACTTTATTTTTATATCTTATTCAAAAATTTGTATCCCTAGTGATAGAAATAAAATTGTATTAAAATATATATTAAATAAAATAAAAATGTAAAAAAAAGAACAGATTAAAACTTTGTTTAATCTGTTATTTATACAATAATATCATTGTATAATGTTTTAAAAAATAATTATTCTTATATATATAAAATTATATATTACCTGCTATAGTAATAGCTGTATTTTCACTATCAATGGCATCCGCAATTACTGACTTATTTGCTGCTTTACATACTTTCAAGTGTTTATTTATCCGACTTTGAGCCTTAGAATCTCGTAAAGCTAGGAGATTCTGAAAATACATTTTATTAAATATAAAAAATAATCTAATACACATATTATGCAATATAAAAGCTGTATATAAATTATTCATAAATTGATGTATAATACATTTATTATGCATTATTTTTATGAAATTACCTCTCTCTTTCTTTTCTCTTCTAAGGCTTTCTGTCTCTCCTCTTCTTCCTTTCGAGCGAGAAATTTCTTGATATTATCGGAAAGAGTTTTAGATTGTTTAGTCTGTTTTTTCGGTGGTGTAAATTTTGTTTGATAGCATGGAACGATCTGTTGAAAAAATAATATTTTAGAAGATATTATTTAGCTCTAAGCAAAATATATCTAACCTAACCTATTTTTATATCCACTATATATATACTTTAGATTATAATTGCAAATAGTAGTATCGATAAAATATACGAACTTGTTTTTTCGTTTCATTCTTTTGTGCAACATTTATCAAAGTGCCAAAATCCATTTTATTATTCAAGATAACTTATAAGATATTAGTGAATTTATTTTGCATATGGAATGTAATATGACTTCAACTTTAGATAACACTTTTAGACACAGCGTCAACTAATTTTCTATAAGATAAAACTATCTCTCTTTTATGATTTAATTAAATTATTTTTATTTTTTTTCTAATGAAATGAAAAATAATTGTCAGACTCCGCTTTCCAATTTTTTTTTTATCCAACGCCAGCAATACACGAAAAAAGATGCCCATGGCATACAAAAAAAAACGTAAGCAGTAAGACGTAAGCAGTAGGCATTATTAAAGGCCTTATTACACTACAAGTTGGGAACCAGTTGCGGTTGAAGTTACGGTTGACCGATTGACCAATCAACTGGCAAACTCTTTTGCTCTGATTGGTCAAACCACAATCATTAACCGTAATCCCAACTGCAACCGAATCCGCAATCCGTAATGTAATACGATTTTAATACGGCCTTTAAGCAATAAGCAAATTGACCAATGACAGCTGAGACCTTATTCGCGTCGGGAATCGGGAATGCGATCTTCTATGGTTTTTTTCGGATAGTTGTTGGTCCATGGTCTATTCCTTGTCATAAAATTGATTCCAAATATATTTCACTATGCTAGTAATTTTTAGTAACTTTTCGAGAATCAAAAATTTAAAAAGTTATCTTTTTCAATTTTTGATTCGAAAATGAAATAACTTAAATTATTAAGTCATTATTCTGAACAATTGAAAATATTTGAATTAAGAAAAATGATGATATATCTTTTTTCCGATATTGTATATTTGATATATTTAATAAACAGTTCTATGTGTGTCTATGGAAACTATATTATTGCAAACTATATTTTTTATAAAAGTATACTTTTGTCAAATCTCTTCTTAGAAGAATTATAACATCGTTAAGAAGAACAAGAACATAAGAAAACAATAAAACGGTAAAATGCAAGAAGATAAGTCGCAAGAGCGTCAATTTGAATTTCGTAATGAGGAAAATCAGGAAGCGGACAAAGGAGAAAATGATGAAAGAATACAAGAGTACAATTCAAACGAATATATATCCAGAGCAAAACGCGTGCAAAATGGAACAGTACCTATGAATATCTTGGAGTTTCAGTATCCTTTTATATGTAATGATTATTATAGGTTTTTTTGTCTTTTTAAATCATATTGTGCAATGGCAAATGTACAATAATACCAGACAAAAATTTCTTACATAATATAAGTCATTCATTTTCATATGATTGTCAAAGATATTTTAATCTTTGCGTGGCAGAACCAAACATTATTATTTTTATTTCTGGTAACATTCTACATTTCTGGAATATTTCAACAAACAAGTTATGGTTTAGAAGAGGATATACTGGTGACGGGATTGGACATGTGACGGTATTTTTTACATTTATATACTATCTATTTTGGAAAAAATTAGGAATGAGATTTTAGCCCATTGAGAGAGAGAGAGAGAGAGAGAGAGAGAGAGAGAGGGAGGGAGGGAGGGAGGGAGGGAGGGAAATATCATGTGTTCAAATAAAAAAACAAAATAAGCTAATTATCAAATAATTTCAAGAATGCTTTTCTAAAAAAAAAAAAAAATAATAATTTGATCAAACAAGAAAAAAATATGATATTTTTTGTGTTTAGAAAAATCCTGTGTTTGATCACATTGCTGTTGCTGAAAATGGTATTAAGCCTCCGATAATAATCTATAAGTGGCCTTCAATGGATATTGTGACAATTTTATATAATGGCACATTGAAATCCTATTCCCATTTAGCATATAGGTATCTCATAAACATCTAATACATAAAATCACATCCATTATATAGTTTTTTGTATTATGTGTCCAATGTATTATATGTTTTATACATTACAGTGTTTTATACAAACATTACATTTGCAGTGCAGATGGTTTATTATTAGTATCACAAGGGGGAGCTCCAGATTATACAATTACTCTTTGGAATTGGCAAAAATCTAAAATTGCATTGAAATGTAAATCTTACAATCGGGATGTCTATAATATTACGATATCTTCAGCATTACCTGGATATTTGGTGACCAGTGGTTCAGGACATATAAAATTTTGGAAAATTTCTGAAACATTTACTGGACTTAAATTGAAAGGCGAAATTGGTAGATTTGGTCAGACAGAGATATCTGATATTATCGGCGTATATATTATGCCAGATGGAAAAGTGAGTATTGTTTAAATGCATTTGAGACTTTTCAATTTATCTAAAGCTATTTCTTTCTCAGGTTGTATCAGGCTGTGAATGGGGAAACATCTTATTATGGGAAGAAGGTCTAATTACTCTTGAAATATGCAAGAAAAATCGGCAACCATGTCACACTAAGGCAATTACACAATTTGAATATATAAATGGAGAGCTTATATCAGTTGGTAAAAATATTTCTTATAATTATGTAGCAATACTCTCAATTCTTTTTCCCTGAATTGTAATGAGACATGAACAAGTCTAGTAAGAATGTAATAAAATGTGATTTCTGTCTAAAAGTTTTAAGAGCTTAATCTTCTAATCTTCCAATTCGCGCACGCGCGTGTGTATGATTTTGAATAAGACTTTCTATTGAAATGAATTTTATGGACATTATGGATGGATTATAGGTATGGATGGATGGATTAGAATTTGGTTCTATGAAACGATAGATCAAGCTGATTCTCGTGCTGAAGAACGTTTTCTAGAACTTCAACCTATTTATGAATATCATGTCAATGAAGTGAATAATTCGATGCTTATGTGCATATGTAAACAAGAACCAGATAATCCAGAAAATATGTTCTGGTATGCTCAGGTAAGATTGCGTTCTATTTGGAGCTTGCAATATTCAGATTGTCTTTCGCTCAACGCTCGCGACATTGTAATGCACGCTAAATATAATGATATCAAATAAAGCAGCACAATTGTCAAAAATATCAATCTGAGTATTGCGAGCTCCATGAATACATTTTAAATGACAGATTTTTCATTATGTCAAATATTGTGGGAGATTTTAATAAATTTAATAATACAAGCTTAAGAAAAAGAGATATTAACAAAATATTAATGCAATTTCTGCAAACATGTAATGTGTATTTTTTTCTAGGATGGAAATGGTGGGATTTGGTTAATAGATTTACATACTCCAAAAGCAGAATTACCGCAAAAAATATTTACATGCCATGCAGGAGCTATAGCCGATATGGATTGTGCGACATGGGGTCCCTTCATAGTTACATTGGGTAAAGCTGGACAGCTGCATATTTATAATTATATAGAAAAAAGGTTGATTTTGGTATATAACTTTAATGATATTGGCAGTCAAATTATTTGGTTTCCATGCCAGGTAAAAATTAGCCTTAGTAATTTATTGATTTATTTATTTTTGATGAAATATTTTAATATATAATAGAGTGCTCCATATATGTTTGCGTGTGCACTCATACACATACAATCACAATTTTTATTACATACACAAAAAATTTGAAAAATGGAAAAATCAACTGATCCTTTGAGTATTTCTTATCATCCAATTTTATCAAAAATTTTGATAAAAATTTTATTTAAAAAATCTTATTTTCTAGAATTTAAATCTTTTGCATATACATATATCTAAATGCTTATGTATAAAATTATGCATATGCACATAAAATTTTTTTTATATATTTATAAGATTGAAGCAACAGGATCGACATTTGCATGTGCTTTTGAGAGTGGTGTTATCCGTATAATAGTTGTAGCGATATCAAAGGCGAATGCCATTAACAATATACAGGGAGATTATGTTAGACTGATTCAAGTTGTAAAACCACACAAAATGGCAATAACAGTGATGTCTTTAAATCCATCGTGCAGGTATAACCGAAAGCGCGATCTTAAATAACAAGCAATATTTTCTAGTGGTATATTTTTTTCTAATATACGCACATAGTTATAGTTGTAAATTTCTATGTAAGATTATTTCAGTTTACTGGTAACTGGTAGTGAAGATTCAACTGTATTTAGCTTTACTATAATGACTAATACTTATCCTGTCATTACGCCAATTGGTTTCATCAAAGTACCTTCGGGAGTCACTTGCCTTACATGGAAACCACAATGTGTAAAAAATATGTCTTAATAATATATCTAATTTTTTTTTTATCAGATATTTGTACGATTGCTCTTAATTAAATTTGATTTTGCAGGAAACGACAATATTAATTGGATGCTCGCAAGGAGATTGTGTAGAAGTTACATTACCAAGCACACCTCAATCATATACCATTGCTTCGTACGAACTTGTTCAATGTCGATCAAAAGCATTTAAATTTTATTCTGTGAAATCTGCTATTCGAAACGAATTACTACGTTTAAGTCGAGAAAAAGAAAAAGAAGAAAAAATAGCGAAAAAACGTGAAGAAATAGCGCGATTAATTGCGGAAAGTCCCGAAATGGAAATTAACGAGGAAGCGTTTCTTAGTAATTTTATATTATTATTTATAATTTATCTCAAATAATAGTGTATTATTTAGTTAAATATTTGCGTCACTTAGTTTAAGATATAAGATTGATAAGGATTGTTAAGATTGTAGAAATACAGCAATATGATAAAAATTACAGTAAATATGGAAGAAGAAGAGCCATTACCAGAAATATATATACCCAAAGTACCGAATAAGGTATTGATAGCACAATATATTAGTCAATACAGTATTTGGTTGTTAATGGCAGGATTTGACGCGGGATATATATACGAATATCCAAGTCCGGAAATTAGTGAAACTATTGTGGAGAAACCTATTAAAAGCATCATGATACATGATGCAGATGATATAGAAATACGAAGCTGTTTATTTTAGTAAGAATAAGTAAAATTAATTATTGTGTATATATGACAGAGAAAGATAATTTTACAAAACAAATAATTGTCTGTTATTTTTTATGTTATTGCTAGCAAGAAAAGAAAATACTTATTTTTGGGAATGGAACATGGACAAATACGAGTCTGTAAATTGAAACCTGAAGACTATACAGATCTATCAGATTATTGGATACTTTCAATGCATGATAATTTTAATGGTTATATTCCAAAAATTATTCTCAGTCGTAACCAGAAGATGTTATTTACATGTGGATATGATGGAAATTTATTTTCTTATGAAATAAATGATGATACACCACCTGAAGCAATTGAGTTTGAGATAATCAAAGGAACCTTATCTTTGGTGAGGATTTGTGTTATTTCTTATTTACTATATCTTTTATTCTTGTTTATTAGATTTTAAAATATTATTGTGTATGAATTCATTGCATGGCGTGCATTTCTTGTTTTATTTAACATGATGAAAATGTACCATAACATGATGAAAAAATAATTCATAATATGTTCTCCAATAATATAGCCGTACATTAGCATTGAAGATATTGAAGACATTGATCATGCGAGCTTAGAAGAGATGATTCAACAAGCTGAACATGACAGAATTGCGACTATGGCAAAACAGAGTAAACATCATACCTTGCAGATGTTATCTAAATTAAGCGAAGAATATAGCAACATTATTGAGAGGTTTAAATTATATTAATTGTAGAAATAATTGTCAAATGGACTAAGAAGATGGTACATTCACATTTTTACATATTTTAGGAATAATGATCTACCCAAGTTTCATAGGATAGCTCGCAAAGAATTAGAACTGGATCCTAGAATTATAGCTGATTTAAATAAAGAATTGGAAGCAGAAATGATTATAGTACAAGAAAAATTGGCTTTTAAAATAGAAAAAAGTCAACTTGGATTGCAAAAACTTTTTGAATACTTCATTCAGCCTATCACACATTTACCGTTTGCCATCTGCAAAATATCGTAAGTAAAAGTAAAAGTAAATGTGAACAAATGATCTATCATTAACCTATTAATGATCTATTAAACATTTATCATTGTTATAATCTATATTGATATATAGGAAACCAGATAATCTAGTATATTCTCTGCGTCAACATATTTTGAATATTGATGTTACTTTACCACATATCAATGCAATAAAACATGTTCACGCATACAGAACACCATTCAATACAGGAATAAATGGAAATAGGTAATATGCTTGAATAAGTCTCGAATGTGACTCACATATATAGAAAATGTACTTTTATTTATTATACGTACGACTAGCGTAATGGATGATAAAGCGCAAAATTATGAAGAAAAACAACGAGAAAAAGAAGGAAAAACAGAAGAAGAGACAAGTACAACACAAGAACAATTGGTTGCACTTTTCTTAAAGGATATAGATTACAAAGACACAGATAGCAGCCTTGGTATTCAATTAAACCAAATGTTAAATAAATATAACTTGAGAAAAACTAGACTTGAGCAACGCGAGAAAGAAGTTAGTTAGACTATCTAAAGCCTTGATGTAACATGTATCAAGTTGTTCATATTTATTATAATTTAATTACAAAATTTTGTTATATTTAGTGGAAAATTATATACAATGAAAAGCCGGATAAATCTATTAATCATATGTACGATATATTTGCCATAGAAGAAGCAAGAAAAACTATTGGCGATTACAAATTAAAAACATCGTCGACTTTTAATCTACTATCGGAAGAACGAGATACTCTCTTCTCGAAATATAAGCAGCTACTAAAATGCCAGAAAAAGGTTTGTACACAAAAACAGCTATAGAAATACAGTGTTTTTAATTACATATGTGATTGCTCATTTTATCTATATTACAAGGAATGTTATCTGTTAGAAAAAGCTCTTTTACATAATTGTAGCTTTATTATCTACAAGAAGCTTTCAACACGAAATTGAAAGCTGTAAGAACAGAAAAAGAACATTTGCTTGTGGAAATTGCTAACTTAAAAAAATCTCTCAAACATATACATGCAGAAATTCCATTGAAAAGCATAAAATCTTTACCGGATATTCCTACATTAAATATAAATGTAGAATTTCCCGAGAGAAAAGTGATCGTGTGTATTAATATATTTCATTAATGCAAAATAACAAAACTGAAAATTTAAATTTAATATATAATATTCTTTAATACACTTTTACACATACATAGATTGAAAAATATGCAGAGTTGAAAGCAGACAGAGCACAACGACGGCTATCCGTTCTTCCTGAACAGATTTTACCTGTTTGTTCAGATGAGGAATATGAAGTATTACTTTTAGATGAAACATTTATAGAAGAAACAAATATCTCTAGCGAACCATTGGCGTTATTTTCTGTTTCCGAAAGAAAACTAAAAATTCAATCTATTGCTCAAGATAATATGATGTCGCTTTATTTAAGTGATGACATCGACAGTCCATGGGAACGCGAAATGAAAACTTCTCGTTTATTATACAAACTATATAAACAAGACTGTATATTAAGATATGCAACAACTAGTTGCGAAAATTTAGACAAGAAATTGAACAAACTAGAATACGATAGATTGGATATTGTTGCCGAGACTGCTAATATCAATTTATTTTTATTAACACTTCGTCAAGAATATATTATTTTAAGAGAGTACGAAACAAGAGAAAGTATATTGCGTGATCAAGTTAACTCTAAACTAGAAGAAGTTGCAACGATAAGGCAAAAAGTTGACGAATTTTACTAGTTTTATCATCTAATAACAATCATATGCATGTATAAAAAAAAGACGTAATTCATATATAATAATATTGATTTCAGATTCAAACAATCACTGACAAAGTTGATGTTAAAATGAAAGAAATTACAAAATTACGTAACCAGATAAAAAATATGCTCCTCGAGTACATGAATAGGATAAACGATAACAAGTTTCGTAATTTTCTGTGTAGAATATTTAAAAAGAAATACAAAGAATCGAAGGAAGAGGATGGTAATAAAAGCATTTTAGAGGATGTCCCAAAATACTATTCGTCCGCCTAAATTTTCAAAAATTATTTATTATAATTTTAGAAACTACCACGACAACAACTGAAACTACTTCAGATGAAATGAATAGTATCGACACTAGAGAATCTGAGTTAGATTATTTCGATGAAAACATATGTCCTCCAGGATGCGACAAAAAATTATACGACTTGGCATTTTCGATGAGAGAGAAACGATATTCGTGTGAACATCAAATCAAAGATGCACAACAAACCGTAGAGATTCTTCAAAAAGAAATTCAAATTCAGACAAAAAAGCTAAAAGTTATAGAAAGTAATTTAAAGAAAAATGAGGAGGATTTAAACATGTTTATGGTATTATTCACATGTCTATCTATTATAATAATATCTCTATTATTTTATTATATTATTAATGTCTATCTACCTATTATAATGCCATTTTCATAATATATCATTATATTTTGTCCAATAGCTCGAAAAACAAAAAAAATTAAACAGTGTAGATGTCACAATAATAATAAAATTACATCAGTTGCAATATTTTGAAAAAGCCGAAAGTCCACTCAAATTGCATGATTGCGTTCTATTCAATAAAAATAGATTGTCTAAATTATATGTGAGAATACAAGAGTTACATGAAGAGACACTTGAATTGCACGTCAAACATAAGTAAATACATTTATCGTACATACATGTATATTATAGTATGGATGTATCTCACAACACGACATACATCGATACTGAATCTATGTATTCTCATCATTTTCATTTTAAATCAAAAAATCTTAATACCAAATATATATATATATGGATTATATATGTTGTAGACGCGCTCGAATGCACCTCCAGAGAATAAAGGTTGATTGTAATCATATGCGTGTTAATAATAATAATTTAAAAAATGAAATAAAATTAAAGATAATAAATAAATTTGGTCAGCACATATCGTTAAATAAGTTATATGAAACAATACTTCGTCGAATGGTATATGATATTAAAGCCAACTTGAATGATACAACAATGTATTTTACTAAGCGAATCAAACGTAAGTCATATATATAATAATCTACTTTTTTAAAACTATTATATATTTTATACACACACACAGCACGCACGCACACACACACACACACACACACACACACACACACACACACACACACACACACACACACACACACACA
>JBCAUJ010000020.1:6033565-6060555 GCA_038406275.1 Cataglyphis albicans
CACACACACACACACACACACACACACACACACACACACACACACACACACACACACATATATATATATATATATATTATGTATTGTATTTTACATTTTTATTACAGATGTCAAAGAAAGCTACACAGAAGAATTAGTTATACTTAACAAGCTGATTCGTGAACATACCCAAAAGTTAAGCTTTTTAACAATTTTAGTGGAAGAACAATCAAAGCTTCAGAAACTATCAAAGCGACACATCATGTCAGATGTATGTAAACTCCATATTTATATTCCTTAAATATTTATCTTTCATATATTTTTCAATATCATAGCACTATTTGCAGGAGGAAATGCTGCAGTTAGAAGAGAAATATAAAAGTGATATAGTCAAATTGGAGAAAATTCTTGAAAATCAAACAAGGCAGAAATATCTATTTCAGAATGATATTAAAAAGCTTAAGTCAAAAATAAAATCGCAATCCGATTGAAGGAAATGATGTTCAGAAATAAAAGTAATGATAAAATCAGAAAAATTTTGTTTACACACTCGCACGTACGCCTCCCCTTCCATCTTCCTTAAAATAATTGATGAAAAATAGATTTATTAGTTAAGGCTTATTTGTTAAAAACATTATTGTTTCTGTTACATTTTATTTATGATTAATATATAACAACTATATGACAGCTGTACAAATACATAATTTTTGTTTGATACATGTGTATGTGTGCATGTTGTATATATTTATGTATCTATATCGATCTAATAATAAATAATATATTTGCATAGTTATTGTTTGTTATTTGCAAAAGTTATTGTAATAAGTCTATGATTCTCGTGAATTGTTGATCTATGAATTGTTGAATTGTGATGATATTTCTTAATGTCTGTTTCACTATGTGCAAAAGTTGTAAAAGAATCTCTAGACAATATCTTGTACTTAAGCAAAAAGAAGAAATAAGATAAAAGTGCTTCTTTTTAATAAGCTTTAAACAGTCAATTTGCGTAGATGTGATATTTATATTTTGCATAAACATTTGTTCTCTAAACTTTTTTAAGTATGACTAATAACAATCCTCGGAATGTTAAAATATATTAAAAGGTAGCTGTATGTGAAATTTTAGTTTGTGGACTAGAGAGAAACAGGTGATGGCCATATAATTGAAAATTGTTCCAACAGTAACATATTCGGATCTCGATGTATATAATACATACGAAATAGCGATAATACAGACAAATATAACTTTGGAGCAAATTGAGATTTATTTAATGTATGATATGAAATTTGATTAACAAAGTTATAAATAAGATCTATGTATAATTATAATCTTTAATATTACATCGAGATCCGCGCGACTATAAGCAAAAACAATAATTATAATAATAATGATAACAATGATATGATAATATCATGATTAGCACACAGTATTAGTAATAGTGTAATAGTGTAGTAATAGTATATAAGCAATATTAAATAGTCATATTAATAATTAGTATTGATAGTAGTCTCAGCAATAGAGCGGTAATGATAATGGAAATAACATTACATTTTCTTTTATATTTATCTAAACTGATTTCTTTAATAAAAATTGCCATAGAAGTTGAAGAAATATAATCATCTTAAATCTTTATTATTATTATTAAAATTAATGTACGATTTATTATCTTTAGTTATATAAATAATATATAAATATATTATATAAATATATGGTTTAAAATCTGAAAAAGAAAAGAAGAAAAGGAGGAAGAAACAGGGGAGAAAGAGAAGGAGAGAATAGAATTTTCTCTGTTCTAATAACAATAAGTCAGAAGAAGAAAAGATGTGAGATTTGTGAGAGCTCAATGTATAATTGCATGAACAAGAGTGAAAATTTCTAGAGAGTTAATAGTCATCTAAAAATTGATGAAAATTTGAAGAGAAAAATGTTTAGTTTTTCCTTTTTGCACACAAAATGAATATTACATTATCTGATCAAAAATTCTGAAAGATTGCAAATTGTTCAATTATTTACATTCTATACCAATGTGAATAAATAGAATTAGTATAATGAATTGCACAATTCTTAATATGTAAGCTGTTAGGCCTATATAAAATTCTTTTAGCAGAAAATGCAAAAGAATGCACATTCTATCAACTGTACAAATTTTTCATAATTGTAAATCCAATTCGCATCATAAAATTATCTTTATTCTATACCAAATGTATTTGTCTCCTCCACAGCCAACAGCAACTTTTCGTATAAAATCTCAGGCGTAGGATAAGGTGGAAGATCCAAGCGATTAAAACATGTATGAGCCCTGAAACAAGTAAAGACAATAAATGATGTAAAGATGGCGGCATAAACAGGGGAAGAGAGGATGTATTTTTCCAAAAAAAGAAGAAAGCCAGAAAAAGTAGGTACATAGGGTGATCATTGCTAGCGCGAATTAAAAGAGAATCATGTTTACCTTGGTAAACTGTTTGGCCTGCCCCATTTCTCGATGCAGAATTTCCTCGGTCCCGTGGATCCTCGCAAAGCCGCGAATCCCTCATAAGGTATACTTGAAGTGCCAGTAACAAATTGCAATAATCTTAAACGTTGTTCGTTGCTAAATCGGCTTATGCTGCTCCAGAACCATTCCACTACCGGATGCGCATCGTGATAACCACTCCTATATTCGGTATGCGTTCGCCAATCATTAAGATCGATTTCAGCAGCACCCGCGATAACTAGCTCCAATTCGCGAGCATCAAAAACGGATACTAAACGTGGATCCACCACTTCGTAAAAGCCACGAACCAGCGATTCCGTTTGTTCGGCAACGCCACGTTCAAGACGCCAACGTACTACTCTCTCGAGATATTCCTTCTTATTCTTTTCAGTGACCGCAATATTTCTCCCACCTGGTTTCAACTCACGCTCGGCGACTCGCCCCAAAAGTTCCTCCGTTACTGAAAAAGTTAATTCTAATGGCTCGATACTGATGTCTTTTTCTTTGATCCACATTAGACTTTGATGAAACTCTTGATCTAAACTTTCCAAATCGCTCAAACTCGCCGGTATCCTTAAAAGGGCCTTATAAAACGGCCTCGTGAAGAATGCATCAAGCAGATACTGATGGACTAATGCTAAACCCAAAACTCTGCCAGAAAATCTGAACCAATCGTGATAATTGTCCACAAAAGCTGACATTGGCGAGATTTGCACTGTATAAGTATCGTTGGCTGAATATTCAAACAATCCATAATAAGGATTGAATAATTCGCGCGATAAATGAAAGAAAAATTCTCGGGATGGTCCGCCGTAATCCAACCCTTCTTCGTGATCAAAAATGACTACTAGTTTACCTTTCTGCAAATCCTTCTTCGATGCGGCCATTATGCGCGTAAAAGCATCTTCGAGTAAATGTTCTCTCCTGATGTGTAATCTATATGGATATATATGACATGTGAGAAAACTATTCGAAAATTTCTGAATATATTTACGAATACGTGTATACTTGAGATATGTACGTGCGAGACGTACTTTAATTTACCCGGTCCTTGCCCATAACCTTTGCTTTCCAATTTTCGGTAAAATGTTCGAAGCTTTGCTTCAAAGTCTCTTCTGTATGGTGCTGGAGCTCTAGCGGAAGCCCTTGTCAGTCCAGGTGATGCATGTGGACTGCCAAGTGGAGATCTACCCATACTACCAGGTACATATGACATTATTTCTTGCTCGAACAAACTGCAATAACAATGATGAGATATTACACAATATATATTAAAAAAAAAAAAAAAAAAAAATGTGTATGTGGTAATATATATGCATATGTATTATATAAATAAAAAATATACAATTGAATATATCACTTTCCTACCTTAGCAATAATGCTAAAGGAACATCGTGACCCCATCTTTGTAATGCTGCAGTTCCTTCGACTCTTATAGTATTAATCTTTTCACGAAGTGCAATATTCTGTCCTACTGCGGAATGTCTTTCTTTTAGAATATCCATTATATTAGGCTGACGTAGAAAAGCGACTACTTTGTCGTTGTAGGCCACGGGTATATCGGGAGTAGCAGTTACAGATGCTTGCTGTGGTCTAGGCGGTGGAACGGGAGCTTCGTCCAATAACGTACGTGCATGAGCAGCTTCCGTAGGTAACCGTGGATCGATGAAAGACGTAGCTTTTCTAGCGTGACATATGAAAAATCTCTAAAATTAAAAAACGCTTAGTTTTTTAATAACTTCTGATGAGCTATATGTGTGCTGCCTCTCTCTTTCTGTCTTCCAAGAGAATTATATTTTGTGTATAATGTGATGAAAAACTTACTTTACCCGTCCTATCAAGCTTTGATTCGTATCCTCTTGGGAGTTCTTTGCTTGAATCGGCAAAAAAATTGATTAAGGCGACTAAATCCCTATTGTGTTCGTATCTTGGAAAAACTATCGGATCTCTTCTAACCCTGCTGATCATATGTTTTAAACTTGGATTACGATTGTATAACTCCATAGCGTCTGCATTGGTATGTAACACAGTAAAAAAATCGGGCCGTGTTAAAAATAACACTGGCGGTATTGTGGCAATATCGAATGGTTCGCATTCGCTCCTGTCAGTACGAGACTCATTTTGTCGTTCAGTGTTCTCAAAAGGATTGCCATTTGAATTGTTAACTTCCCGATCAATATTATCGGGGCGTGAAATAGTTCGCCGTACACTCTGATAACGCCTGTCCAATTGTTGTCTTCGTAGATCACAGCCAGTGTTATGTGTCATCAAGTTTGGTCTCTGCCATGTTGTAGTACGATTAATATGATCTATGTAAAATACTCGACCATGACTATCTATCCTCGCTTCCCATGCTAAAACGTACATAAAGATAGATTAGTTAATTAATCGAAATCACAAGGGAAGAGCTTTATAAATAATAATACATTACAGCATTAAAGTATAAAAACTATTATATTAATTGGCTTACATGGAGGCAAAGGTTCTTCTGATGATAAAGATACATTTGATGTTTGGCATACAGGTAATGGACATAAAGGTTTGGGTCGATGCGTTGGCGTAGGCGGACATTCCAATTGTGCCGAATCTGGTCTCTCTCGTTGTCTGTGCGACCTCGGAGAGCTCAATAACGCGATACTCTTTGTAACCGCTGTTCTCAACTGAAGAAAAAAAATTTAAATAATAAAAATATATAAATTTTTATATGTACAAAAGTATACGTCGTGTGTAATAACCGAATAATATGATAATCTTTTAACCTTAAGATTCGAAGCTTCATCAACGTCTACGATTTCAAATCCAAAACAATCCTGAGGGAGTAATGGTTGCCTCTGAGGTCGTTTAGGTAATTCTGGTGCTCCACTTGGTAAAGCATTACTTCTATGTAATGGCCGATGCGTTGCTCTTGGTGGAAGTGGTGGTGGCATTGGATACAGAGTTTCGTACAAAGATTCAGGAAATGAGTGACCACCTGTGCTACGCCATAGCTGATAATATTCTACTCCTTCTTTTGTTATAATTCCATTAGGTCTGCATTGTCTCTAAAATGAAAATTTCGTTTGTATCGAATTCCTTAGAGAATTGTTCTTATATTAGAGAGATTAAATAAATTGTATGCCCTCCCTTCCTTTCTACTCCAAAATGTGTTTCCAGGACAGAATAAACTGTACACTCTACTCACTTTTTTAATATCGCCATGACTTGTACTTGCATGATGGGATTCTAAATCTGAGTTACTTTCTTCACTACTATTTGACGAACGAGGTTCCAAATCTAAACAACGAACTACTTCCAACTGGTTTTGTTCGGTAAATGATGACGCCACAAGCGCTACTGCATTTTCCTCGACTTCAGATTGCTGAATATTGGCAGTATTGGGCATCTTGTTTAAAATTGGCAGTTTAAATGGCTTACTTGTGCTTGCAGAATCATTATAACACAAGGAAGTACACCTTTGCGACATTGCCATTTCTTTACAAACAAGTTCAGATGAGATGGATGATTCATTTCCATCAATTATATTTTGAAGTGAACTCTTATTATTATTCTCTAATAGATTTAAAGATACTTTTGCATCAATCGCGTCATTATAATCTGCCGAGGTTGAAGTATTTTGTAAATTTGATAATTTTTTTTTAGACTTATGTGTAGGCGGAAATGTTAATTCATCTGCTGATAAGTTAATGTCACAGTCAATGTTTGAGTCTTTCGTATTATCGCTAGATGTTTTTAATAAAATATTTGTAAGACTATTATAATTTGTAGCAGAATCATTGTATTCTAAAGACAACTGTTTACAAGTATGCAAAAGTGCTGTTTCTTTTACTACTTTGTGTTTAACATTTAATGTTACATCATCATTATCATTATCACTATCATCATCATTATCATCATTATTATTACATAAATTCCTTGCATTTGGTTTATGGTCACATTCTTCTTTCTCAACAATATTGTGACTTTTCTCACAATTATAAGCTTTCCCATTTAAGAAATCGTCAGAGCACATTGTTAATTCTGAAGTGCTAGAAATTTCAGGAATATTCTCTGTTAACAAGCATTTCTTTCTAGATAGGTTTTTGTGAGCGAGAGAAATTGACTTTTGACTAGAGTTTTCTATTATATTGTTGCATGTGGTATTTGCATCATTATTTTCGTCAGTTTGTTTTATCAATATTGATGTATTAGTTTCTATAATTTTTGAAGATATATTTTTATTATCACGTTCTGAATCTAAAAATTAAATATATTTTATATTTTCTATATTTTGCAAAATGTAGAAAAAATTACAAACAGTATGTAACTTTAACATTGATGTTACCTATTATTTTATTTTTGGGACATATACTATCTAGTGAATCATTCGTCGTTATAGAGCTAGTAGATGAAAGTGTATCATCAGTTGAATTTAAGATCTTAATTTTGATCTGATGATCTGACGTAGATACTTTATCGCTATTAACATTTGCAAGATCATTGTCTAGTTGTTTTGTAGATACACTTGATTCTTGACTTGTAGTATTTAAAGTCATTAATGTAATAGATTGTTCATTAGATTTTTCATTATCTTCTTTTTGCTTAGAAATACTGCCCATAGCATTTGTTTCAGATGGCATCTTTATTTCAAAACATACTTGAAAGTTCTACAAAAAATTATACAAACAGGGAAATTAAAAGGAGTTGAAAATCCATATTGTTAAACTGATTGTTTGTGAATACAGATTTACAAAAATATAAGTATGTGTGTGTGTGTGTGTATTTATATACAATATAATTGCAATATAATATTGTTTTACAAACAAAACACAATTAATAATTAAATAATAAAATAACACATTACAAAACAGAAAGAGAACAAGGTTAAAGAATTTTGCATTTCAAGATTGCTTGATAATTTAGAGAAATATTACATATAGAAAATAATTAAAATTAGTAGATTAGATGAGAATAGAAATGTTATCTAATTTATCTTTATAATGACACTTATAATACATTTCACTCTGTACATATACATACGCAAAGTAAAAGATGCACGAAAGAGCCGTTATACGCAAAGATTTCTCTCTCTTTCTTACTCGTTAATATACCACATAATTAATATGTAACGTAGTAAAATACTTCAAATAAAGCCATTTTATATGACATTTGGCATTCGTCGCTTTATTTATGCGATGATTTTACTTTTACTAATTACAGACATAAATGTACATAATACATATCATACATGCATGAACAAGTAATTTTGACAGCGACGTAGCAGACTATACAAAAACTAGTAACTTTTGAATGTAATATGTAACACATTTGATGCCACATTAAAGGCTGTATTACATTACGTGTTGCGAGTTCGGTTGCGATTGAGATTACGGTTGATGATTGCGGATTAACCAATTAGAGCAAAGCAGCTTGCCAGTTGATTGGTCAATTTGCAACTGTCAACTGTAATCCCAATCGCAACCGACTAATATGGTGTAATACGGTCTTTATTAGCGTTTTCGAGTGGACGAATTAATCCGACCCAGATCGATTAATCACTATATTTTATTATGAATTCGAGTCTTTTATTGGCAGAAACAAAGGAATGATATCATTAATCGCTCTTAAAGCAAATGGTACGCATGCGCACTTTTGAGCAGTTACGAGAGAGAAACAACTGATGATTTTCTTTCTTACTTTCTTCGGACACTTTTCAGTCTGCCATTCCCGTTCCATTTCTATATGTTCTAAATTCTAAAACCTAGATATACTTATGTTTATGAGTTAAGGTCCTTGCACACTGCTAAGCGATAATGATAGGAATAAGAGAATAGCGATAATGATAAATGATATCCAATAAGAAATTTGCTTTTTTGAAAAAGCAGTGTTTTCATAATGTTTATCGCTATCGCTATTTCTTTATTTCTATCGCTATCACCTCGCATTGTGCAAGGGCCTTTATATTTTGTCCGTGAATTTATCACACTGATCTCTATATATCTCTATATATTTGAATAGCGTACATTGTGGAAAAAACATAGACATATATGTCTATGGAAAAAAGTCACAAGAAGTGTGTTACGATTTGAAGGCCCGGCAGCCATCTTTGATAAGTAAAATATACAATTTTAGGTGGTAAATTCAAATAGCAATAATAATATAAATACTGATTTAACAGATTTTTATAGTTAAAACATACAAATTACAGTATTATATTATGGGAATCTTATTATTATTATAAAAAGTAATTTTTATACTGTACGTACAATATATTCACTTTAATTGAAACATAAATTATACATATTATATATACAACTTAATCTTTTAAATAGAAGACGTAAATAATAAATGAAAAATATATTTTATATTTTATGCACATTTTTCTATATAAAACTAAATGAAGAATATATAAAAAAACATAATTAAATTTATAACGATAGAGAGAAAACCTGTCTGTCTTTAACATGTGCTAATCCGAAAAAAACAACACTGGCACAATTCTTGAATTTGTTTGCGAGAAAAACGTATGCGCAAATTCTGCTCTTACAGAAAGGTTGCAGGTTGATTGGCTATTGCATGGCTTTTAACCAATTAACTTGTAGATTTCTCATAGGAATGGAATTTGCGCATACATATATTTTTCAAATACATTCAAGAATCGGGCCCCAGAACATTAACACTCAAATTGTCTGCTCATTGGCCAGCAATGGCCTTATTGGCCATATTAGCATATTTTACTTTATCAATCTTTATGGCTGCCTGATTTTAAATTCGTAACAAGTTTTTCACAGCATACGCTATCCAGTGATATATAGAGATCAGTGGTTTATCACCAAACAAAATGTGTTCCGTTTAACGTCACGAACATTTCAAATTATTTGATTGATCGATCAGAACACAAGAGTTCTAAAGTTTCTTTGCTTTGATTGATTTTGATTATTTGATTATCAAATGTTACGAACTTTCTGATAGTCTCCAATGGACAGCGCTATAATATCATATAAATGAGATAGCAGAAAAATTTGCATTTCCTATAAACTTTAAACATATCTTTCTTTATAGAGAAATATATAAAATATATTTATATTTATATAATAAATGTGATATAATAAAATTTTCATATTTTCATATTTTCTATAAATTATATACTTGGAAATATGTCAAATATATCAATTATTTAGGAATCAACATATTTTTTTTTTTTTTTGGTGAAAAAAAGCTCGAAAATGATGAAATTTATTTTACCTTGAAAATATTTACTATTTAATTTAATGTGCAAGTCTAATTTTTTATCTGATCTAGGTTGTACTGAAAATGTATTAAAAATTTTTTGTTTATTTTTTTGCTCTCAATTTTTTCTCTTATTTTTTCTTTTTTTTTTTAAATATACATGTATGATTTTATATATAAATATATATAATTTTTAAGTACATATTTTCTATGTAGTTTTTAAATTAATGTATAAAACAGTTATTGTATTTTCATATTACTTTTGCCAGCAGTTTTTGATGATAGTTGATAGATAAAGATGTAATAATTAATAGTGTTATTGAAACTAAAAATATACTGAGATGAATAAGAAATAAAGAAAGAGAGAGCTAATATTTTAGATAATGAGAAGACAAGATAATAGTATAACGAACTAAAATCATTTATTTGAATTTGTCATTAGACAACTCGATAGAAAACCTTAATAGAATGTCGCACATGACTAATAGTACGATAATATGAATTATATATAAACATAGCATGTATATTAAAAAAATTGTTTCTTTCGCTATAATAATTAATACATAACTCTTGTGTCTCTTCAAAGATAAAATTCTTTAACATTGTTTTATATGATTGCTAAATTATAATTTTGGGAATATAAATCAAAAAAAGAATGGAACCTAATTAAGCGTTAAATATATGTTGTGATCATTTTAATTTACAAGTATCCACTGTGTATGGCTCATATAATAATAATGATAATAGTAATAATAATAATTATAATAATGATATTATTTTACAACTTTGCTCATTGATCATTAGATAAAAACACGCATTTACACATCATTTTTAAAGCCTGCTGTGACGATACTATTTTATGCAAGTTATTCACAAAATATTTAAAAATCCAATTGTATATTCTTTTATACCAAGTATAATTAAGTATTACGCTCTGCACGCGCGTTCTACACTGGTTTAACATATATACGACAATCATTGTACGAATACATTGCAATAAGGATTGTATCTTCATATCAGTTAAATTATCAAGAGTGCCTTATATACATACTGCTCTTACTACATTATACCAAAGATTTCTTATCTGCGTGTTCACAATAAAATATACTAATTTACCAAATTCATTGAAATCTTATTATGTATATATAATAATAATGATTAAATAAATGCATTAATCATCTAACAAGTTAAATATAGATCACTTTTTTATATTATATATATATATTTTTTTTTTACACATGGTTTTGTGAATGTTCAAATTGTTAGATATATGATATATTTGCCTTCTAGTAGATGTAATTTTCTCATTCATGCGTATTTGTTTATTCCCTTTATTCCCTCAAGATCTTCAGTACTTTTAAATATATTCCATCTATTATTTATTACCTTTTGCAAATAGAAATTATTTTATTGGCATCATAGCTGATATATCTTTAATTATACAAGAGAGTTATTATTTTGCTGAATAAAAAATATAGAACAGGGAAAAATTTTGTGTATTATTTATATTATAACAAATTCATGTATCAATACATTAGTATAAGCTATCACAAGTAAGCTTACATACATACATACATTATTCATATCCATCCGGTAAATTTAAATGGCCAAAAGTGTGCACAAAACATTTCTGTGGACTACAGGCATTCTCTTAACTCGCATAGAAATGCTAAAACGAAACTTAATATAATAATATTATAGATCTCTCACGTGTGTGTGTGTGTGTTGTGTGTGTATATGCATATGTGTAGAAATCCCTTATACAAAAATTTATCATACAACATATCGAGTCGTTTTTGAGGATAATTCTGAAGAATGGTAACGTTGCTTTTGCCATATTCACCGTTTTTATAATTCTGATTAATGGGAATTAATCTGTAAAAGTTTTATATATCCTAGATATCTCGGTTCCTTAATAATCGATTCTCTTTGAGAGAAGCAATTCTTTTTATCTCATTACATGAAATAGCATCGTTAGCAGGCAATTGTCCCATTATATCCACAACAGAAACTCGAATTTCTTTAAAATCCTATAACAGACAAACAAACAGTCACCACGTTTCGGGTTTACCTCCTTAACAAGGGTATATTTTTGCAGACTTGATTTTAGTAAGTAATTAATATTTTATCTATTTTTGATGATGGTGATGACAGTGATGTCGCAGGGATAATTACAGCTCAAAGGATACAAGAATTCCTTTAACAGAGTGTTTTTCATCAAATGTGCATAAAATGATAGGATACGGACTATGATTAATTCAGTCCTGCATTTCTTCTGGCATTTCATGAGGATTAAGAATGCCTGGAACGGCCATTTGTTGCCGCCTCTTCTCTTCTTGGGCTAGCCGTAAAGCTGTTTCTCGTTCCTCCAAATAAAGCTCGGAATCGTCCTGACCCGTGTATTCCTAAATAAAAAGATAGAAATAGATATTATAGGAATTTTTTTTTTAAATATTTGTTTCTGATAATTATCTTTTTTTTTACATCACTCAAATATATATTTTTCAAAACAAAAGAGAGAGAAAGAGAGAGAACAAATATTGTTTCGTGCTCATATGTTTTTAGATAAAAATGTCATGTGTTACTTACTTTGATTTGCACAAGAAAATCTCTTAGATGCTCCTTAAACGCAGTGATATCCTGATTAAGATGGAATAAACCTTGCACAGTTATTTTAATCTGATTATCAGTTAAATGTGGAAAGGCTGCTCTAAGCAATCTTGCAACAAATTCTTGTATATATAAAGTATTATCAGGTACAGGGCCAAGTGGCACCTGGATTTTCCCACGTTCAATCAGTGTAAACATATAAGCAAGAATTGTAGCGTGCATTGTAAGGCCTGTACAATAACATCAATCAAATAAATATCTATAATAATTCATGTAAATCAATCTGCAAGTATAAATTTATTCTTTACCTGCTGTATGCGATGTATCTGTGACAACACTAAATATATGTTGTAGGATATCTGTAAAATATGTTTGGTAAAAACTTTGACCCGCTTGCTCATGCTGTTCAATGTTTAATAGAAGTTGATAAAGAATTTGTAATCCTGTATCTGCTACATTCCTCATTGTATGTTTAAAAGCCCAAATAATTGAATCAAGAACCAGCTTAAACTGGGCTGGTGGAATTGAAAGAAATGCAGGAAAACAATGAACATTCACTGCCTAAAGAAAACAATGAAGATAAAATGATACAATTTAAGAATATAGCGGAGAATTATATAAAAAGTGCAAATTGATAAATGTACACTTACTTGTAAGAGAAGGAAAAAGTTTGTTCTATGTTCAGGAAATTCTTCGAAGTCTTTGTTTATCATTTCTAAAGTACATTCAAATACTGCATCGAATATTTTGGGCACTTCGCTAGTGATATGAGCTTCTAGTTTATTCACTATGGTGGCCATAGCACTAAGCACTTCGGGCTCTCTAGCACAATGAACATTCGTCTTTTGATAATCTAACAAAACGGCGTCCAACAATGGCGGTATAAAGTTTTCCAACACCTGACAAACAAAGAAATCTCAATAATATTTTGTATGTATTTTGTATTGTAAAATGTAAAATAAAACAAAAAAATAAATAAATTTCTGTATTTTTGAAAAAAATACTTGTGAAAATACTCGATATTATACTCGAGTAAAAAAGCTTACCATTTGATGATCATTCGTCCTGCTCACCCAATCTGATATTAATTTCAATGTTTCCTTTTTTACTACTCTCATACTCTTGATTAAAGGTTGCTTCATTACTATTTCACCATTTACAGATATCGCAGCACTTATATTTTCACTCATAACCTGGAGTTAAATTGCACTTGTTCAGTATATTATTGTTTTGAAAAATATTTCACATAAAAATAGAAAAAGAAACATACCTTATAAACATTCAACATATCTAAGTATATTTTTCCTAATTGTATCACGTATGGATGTCCAAGAGCTTTGCAAGCTCTAACATTTGTTTTTAAGATGCTGGCAAGTTGTTTCACGGCCTCTTGGTCCTTTAAGACATCCACATTCTGGTAAAGAATAATATTTTGATTCAAATATCATACAATTATACATAGATAATAAATGCATTATAAAGTATTTTTTAAAGATTTATATATATATATGTGTGTGTGTGTGTGTGCGCGCGCGCGCGAACAAATATTGTGACATACTTTAGATGCTTGACTTATAATATCGTCCCAAACTTGATTAGGAAGAAGCATATATTTTTCAATCAATTGTTCTTGTATTACAGTATCAGCTTGAGCACTTATCATATAACCAACTGCTTCATAGAATGTATGTACCTATTGCAATATTATAATATTACATTAGAGAGTAAGTATAGATCAACATATATATTCAGAATCAGATAAATATTGCATATTATATAGCATATAGCTATATAATATTTAATATATATTATACAGTATTATGTAGCATTTTATAACATAATATTTTAGTATATATTATATATTATATAGTATATAGATTATATATTATATAGTATATAGTATATAGTATACATTATACAGTATTATACATAATTGAATATATATATATATATATATATATATATATCAGACAAATGCTGTGATTTTTATCTTACTTGTTGTGTTTGAAGATCGCATATGATGGTACTAATTGTGGAAAGAATTTCTTCAATGAATGGCATTGCTTCTCCAATTTGTATAGTAACAAAATGTCGTCTGCATTTTAATGCTATTTTAATAAAAGTGTCGCAGGCCATATCTTGCACTCCATCGTGCGTTTCTATAATGTAAAAAACAATTAATTTAATTATAGTCAGAATAACTAATTAAGAAAAGAATCTTCTACAAGAGAGAGAGAGAGAGAGAGAGAGAGAGAGAGAGAAATTTTATTTATTCTTACCATGCATGAACTCAAAAAGTTTATTTACAACAGTCTTT
Source organism: Cataglyphis albicans (assembly GCA_038406275.1). Lineage (NCBI taxonomy): Eukaryota > Metazoa > Arthropoda > Insecta > Hymenoptera > Formicidae > Cataglyphis > Cataglyphis albicans. Next base: position 6,048,151 of record JBCAUJ010000020.1, read on the forward strand.
AAAAATTTCCAATGAGCTCGGAGAAATCGGGGATACTGGCCAACAACATACATAATATTGCTAGCAATTATAGCTTTGTTATCTTTTCCCTTCTTTTGTTCACACAAACCAAGTAAATCCTTGATTACAGTTACTAAAAAACGTTTCTCGTCTTCTTCGTGCATAGCGCCTGAAATACTGCCTATTGCCCAGCATAACTAATAAATGAATAAAACATGATAAATGTAACATTACATTATTGCTATATAAGTCATCCAATATTTTATTACACGCATATTTTTGACAATTACCGTGTTGAGATTCTTCCAGGACCACTCTGTACCATTAACTTGGTTTTGTAATTTCTCTGTCATTACTCTTTCTGTATCCAAATAATCGAGATGAGTAAGATACACAAGAGTTTCTCTCATATTTTTATAGAGATTTATAGAGTCGGTATCTTTCATGAATTCCCTGACAACCTCTCCATTTTCATTCTCTACGACAAGTACTTCTTCGGGTTTTGCCATTCTACTGATCATGATATATCGTACTTTTGTTAAAACTGGACCGTAAAATAATCTCCGAGGAGGAACCGTCATGTTCTTAGACATGAAAAGTGGCGAAGAGGTAACAAAAGGATTTTCTTTATACAAATCGGCAGCTAATCCATTCCAGTATTCTAAACAGATTTTAAATATTTCAACCTCCTCGACTTCAGATATTAGAACAAGGTAATGCAATGCCTTCACTAGCGTTTCATTCAATTGCTTCTTCTCTATTAGCTCGCCATGATCTTTGAGATAAGTACAAAGAAACATAGCTAGATTTTGGATAAAATTTTGCTCTTGATCTTGGCCAGCTGCATATGCTTCGCGTATATTAGTTTCCAATGGAAGCATTAATTCCAATTGCTGCATTGTATTGATAAATAATATAACAAACATGTCATCATAATTCGGTACAGTAGCGACAACGGCCGCGATTTCTGTTAGACATTTTAGAGTAACATTCCGGAATATTGGTACATTTAAAAACTGCAAATATATATTGGAAACAAAGATTATTTTAAATAATATAGAATATACATAGAAGCGCGTGATTTAAATCTCACATAAATAAAGGGAAGAAAAAAGAGAAACATAGAACAAACTCTTTACCTTGAATATTAAAGTAGTTATCAATTTAGTTTCAAAAATATATCCAAGAGGTATCCAATTTAAAAACCTTAGTAGGGTCTCTAACGTGACTGCTACTAATGGAACATTTTGCGAATTATCCATGACAAATTGGCAAAGTTGGAATATCTGTGAAAATTCACTGCACATTGTATCCTTTAAATGTTTTGCTTTTGTCTGAGTCATTTGGCCACTAGAAAAATCAAATACTTCCTCTGACAAAAGTTTTAAAATAGCCATGTTGTTTTGACAGAGACTCTCATTAGTTTTACTCGCGCCAACAATATCACTGATAAAAGATTCCCAATTTTTCGGCCATTCACGTTTCAATACCTAATGATAAAAAAACAATGATAATTGTCAATATCTCTTGTGCAAAATATAAATGAATTTTAGCTACTCACTTGCACAAGAATCATATTGAGTTTGTTAAGGTAAACTTTGGAAGCTTCCATCGTCTCAGGATCACTGCTAGTCTTTATGATAAGGCCTACAATATACTTTTTTATACCTTCGCACTGATTTCTCGGTAATACTTTCCATCGTGTCTTTATAACTTGCTCCAATATTTGCAATCCATAATATTTTGTTTGTTGATTCTGTACAATAACGTGACGCTAGAGCAACATGCATATATGTGCAACCAACAATAAAAAATATGATCAACATTTACCTGTGAATATTCTAGAATAGTATCTACCCGTGTCCAAGCATTTGGATGTTCCTTGAGAGTTGTCAACACTTCTTGAGCAACTCTTTGTTGCTCACCTATTCCAGTATACATACATCCTACTATATTGTCAAGAAGTGTTATATCCAATTTCTGATTGAAGTCCAATAATTTAGATGCTTGCTCAGCCAAAGTTGCCATTGTATCGTGTAATTATGTATTCTTCCGTATCTTTTCTCTTCTAAATGGAAAGTGGTGAGAGAAAAAGAGACATGTAAAAATGTTATATTTTTAATAATGAAATGCTTATGCATAATATGTTAATTGTACAGATTGATTTGTACATAAATATATATATATATATATATATATATATATATATGTATATATATATATATATTTATATAACTTTTATTTTTATAAGCTCAAACGCAGAAAAAGATTGGACATATATAATCTAAATAAACAAGTAATAAATCTTGATACACACAAAAGATTAGCTTTTTGATGAATAAATCCTATTGTGCTTAACAGTTTAGTGCGTAGAAAAGTTTTCATTGTGCGATTAAGTGATACTAAAGTAATAAAAATTAACGCCGTATACTAGAAATATTTAAGGTAATTTAAGAATCGAGTAGAGTCGGGAGAGTTTGTGGCACGTGTCCGTATTGAATCAAAAATAAATTAAAATAAATTGACGCGTATCCAACACAATAAAGATACGAGACAAATATGAATTAAAGTCAAAGAAAAGAAAAGAAAAGAAAAGAGAAAAAAAGATCGGTTTTATTATTAACGTGCCGCAGGAAAGTTCACCGTTCTGTTCGATCTAACCTACATTTGACAATCGGAAGCAAGGTTATGTGAATTGCGAACATAAATGATCACACGGAAAAGTAAACAATGTAATGTTGGGACACTAAAGTCTGATAAGGAGTACGCAAACTGCGACGACGGGAGGTGTATGGGATCCGTTTCGTATCGGCGTCCCAGCGTAGGGAGTACTCGACCGTTGCCGTTGCGTCGTCAACGTCGAGCAACGGAGTCGGTAAAGAGTCGCGAGAACAACGCGCCAACTTACCGCATTCACTCGCATATACGACGATTCTCCGTTCAGGAATTAAAAAAAGCACACGTTTCACACCGGCGATTAAGGTATATCGATGAAAATCACAAGCATAAAGCGGCAAATATATACACAACTGCCGATTCCCGCGCACGACCACTTTCGTACCTCGTTTCACGCACTCCAACGCAGTCATTCCTCACCATATCGTTCTCGCTTTCTCCCACTTCATCACCCTCTCTCTCTCTCTCTTTCTTTCTTCTCTCCCACTCTATCTATCTTTCGCACGTACAGTACACTCTCTTCTCTTCTCTTCTATCTTTCTCTCTTTCTCTCTTTGTCTCTGTCTCTCTTTTCTGTCTCTCCGCTACTTTTGCGACGGTCAGTAGCGAGGAGCGAGAGAGATTGAAGTTTGCACGATATACCCACCGAAACCGTTCTTCGTCGTAACTCTGTGCTCTTGACCTCATACGAGCCGCGTCTCACTCTCGCAAGTCTCCTGGAACAAAGTGTCGAAGGCGTGTTCGCAGCTACTACTACTACGTCTTCCCGAAAATCCAACCTCGAGATTTTCGAAAATAATAACAAGATGGCCGGAAAAAGTTTACGCGACCATTGCAGACAAACCGCGGCGACGATTGGCTTTACTATCCGCACTCGGCCAATCAGTGCGATGCTAAACGGCTGTTTCTCGTGACGCCACGACAGCGTCGTCTGACGTCATGTATGTACACACACGTGCGCTTCGTTTTGACTTGAAAATTCATCATTATCGCGCGTTGAACGAATAAAACCGCGAAATTAATAATATAATACCAGTGTACGGTAATTATATGATAATTATAAATTATAATTATAAATTATAAATAATTATAAATTGTAGAAACGTTTTTTTTATTTACGAGAAAAGAGATGTTAGTATGTCGATATATATCTGTAATTTTGATACAATGAAAGTTTTTGGCAAACTTACACCATACATTGCAAATACAAAATAAAATCTTACTTTCTCATACAGCATAACATACACAAACTCAAATTGTGTAAGATATTTATTAGTGATGAAATTTTATTCGTAATATTTCATTATATTAACTGATAGAAAAAGATTTTCTTTTATAAAAAATTAAAGATTTATTTTCAGTATTGTAAGATAAAAAAAGGGAGATGTCGATTAGTTAACTTTCAATTCAAGCAATATATATGTATATATATTATTTTTCAAATAATACAAAGAAATAGTTTTTAAAAAGAGAGAGAAAGACAAAGAATATCACTTTATTTACTAATAACAAGTTTATTTATTATCGAATATTATATATATTAACTTGCAGAATTCAAATTTCCACACGCAACGATATAATTATTATAAATAATATAAATTTGATGGCATATATCCTGCAAGTTAATCAACTTATTTAAAATAAAGTTTAAGTCACATTGCTAAAAACTGTCATTTTCATTTTGTATCGTATGTAGATTTTAGATATAGTTTTCGCATCATGACTAGTGATTAAATTCAAATTAGAAGGCGCATTTTTGGACGCAACCTTCTATAAAAGTCTGTAATCTATGGTTCTTCAGATTTTAAAGGCCATTGCACGTTAAAAAATTTTAGTCATAATCCGTAAGTAAATCAACCAATCACAGTTCAAACATTCTTATTATGTTAGAATGTTTAATTGTGATTGGTCAATTTTCTTACGGCCTTATAATTACGACTAAAATTTTTTAACGTGCAATGGCCTTAATTGAAAAAGCTTGATGACCAATCGGAAGTTTCACAACTTCTAACCTGGTATATTTGACAAACTTGTACCGATATATAAACTATGTACTATGTATATAAACTGTATATAAACTATGGATGCGTTCCGTTTCACGCATTGAGCGCATAGATCGCCTGAAAATCTATAATTTATGTAACATATATTATAGATTTCCAAGCGATCTATGCGCTCTATGCGTGAAATGGAACGCAACTTATAAAGGCGCCATATTTGATGCTGACGCTCCATGCCTATTTTCAGTGTCAAAAGATATCACGTGATTAAAAATAACGAATTGATATCTTAATTTTTAGTCATGTGATGTTATTTGATACGAAAAAGAGTCGAGCGTTAGCATGAAAAGGCATCTAGAGACCGTATAATAAGATCTCTAAAGGCATCTTAATATATGGATAAAAATATTTCTAAAGTTTCGTAAGTTTTTACAATGAGTTATCAGTCACATTCTAATACGATAAAGCTGATTAGTTCTAATGTTTTTTTTTGTGCATTGAATTTTATATATACGAAAAGAAATAGCTGAAAGTAGACTGTTATCTCTTTGTTTCAAACTCTACACCAGCTTTCCCCATGACGTTCATGACGATCTGTATATAACGCGTATAATTCCCAAATTGTAATTCTGAAAAATTAACACGTGCGACTAACAACATATGGATGTTGCACATTAAAACGCGAACAGTTACGAACGCATGCGTGAATCTTTTTGCATTTGAAACTTGGTTCGTGGGCATTTTGATAACACATATGCATAATAATGCATATATGTATGTACACATACATTGTTATGCAGTAGTCAGTAGTCTGAGTAGCCATCAGCAAGTGTCAAGCGAAAAGAGATAAACGAGCATCAAAGTCGAAGATAAATTCGACTAACGAGTCGCCAACGGTATCTCGTGCGTGGCGGAAGGCGGAAGGTGGAAAGTGGAAAGTCGAATCGTATAAATGGCGGGCCATAATTATCTGAGTGATCCGAAGAATCCATTCTTTTCATTGGAAGATGACATAGATGATGAGACATTTCTGAAAAATGCGCCAGTCAGGACTCTGCCTACTGGGCGTTATACAAATTTTGACAATGACATAACGCAGAAACGCCAACAATTGTTGCAACGTAAAAAAGAAATAGAAGAACGCACGATACAGTCTTCGGAAAGATCCGTCTCGCTTCTGAGAGACTCTGAGCAAATTGGTGTAGCTACAGCTGAGGTAATAATATATCAACTTGTGTTATCACATCATTATAGATAACATAGTAACTGCTGTTGCTGATACACAATTTATAATTACGCCTAAGTAAGCTGTTCAATATATTTTTTTAATATAAACATTTATATGATAATGTAGCCAGTGATACTAATGATATAATATTCAAATTTTATTCTGTTTTCAGGAATTAATCAGGCAAAGAGAACAATTGCAGAGAACAGAAAAGAGACTAGATGACATTAATAGCACATTAAGATTTAGTCAGAAACATATACAGGGCATAAAGAGTGTCTTTGGTAGTCTGAAAAACTATCTCAGTGGTAAATCTCTGGATGCGCCAATACCGTCGACAAAATTATCAGAGTCTTCCAGTTCTGGATCTGTAACATCTCCTGTATTATCTAACACATTAGAACAAGTACAAAGTAATATTAATAATCCATATTCATCGATGAAAGTAAAAGAAAGTTACAACGCGCGCGACAAAACTTTTGAAGATGTTAGGCCTGCCAGTGACAGAGTAACCAAAGCTTTAGAGCAAAATTTAAATGACATGAGTGGATCATTGGCAAGACTGAAACATCTAGCGATTGGTTTATCTGAAGAAATAGATTCGCAAAACGATCTGATTGATAATATTACCGATAAAACTGAAAAAGCAGATATACTGCTGCAACAGCAAAATAAAGACATGTTACATTTATTGAAAAAATAAATTAGAAAACTGTCATACATCGAACTTTTTGCTTATCATTGAAAATGATTCAAAATTCACACTTTTATACAAAATATGGACATAAGGTAGTGAAATGGATCTTTGAGATATTAATTTATACCGTTGAATCAAGGTCGTGCAATAATATTATGCGACATTTTATAGAATTTTTCATAAGATGATTGCGCAATCTTTACAATATAATTATAACGATACAATAGCGTAGAATGATCTATTGTCATATAGTTCTTTATAGAAAAGGAATCCATTTTGTTAATGATTGTTGATATTATAAAAGTACATGTAATATCTTTATATAATGTATATACAAATACAAATGAATAAGATGCATGAAAAACTTTTGTTTCTCAAGACTTTTGTAGCTTGTTGAGACAAAAATTTTCTATGATTAATGTCCATGTATAATGAATTAAAAATTTTTCTTTGTTTCTTATTGATATAAAAATAGATGATTTTTATATATTTTATATATATATATATGCTTGCTTATATTTTTATATAGCAATGAAAAAAATTATGAATTATCAGTGTTATTTTCATTATTTTTAATTTTTAATGATGTATCAATATTATTGTGCCTAAATTACATAATGTTTACATATGATTCATTCTTTTTTATAAAAATGTCCAAAATGCTCAGCATGTAACTAATGTGAATCTCTACAAATACTTTTCATACAGATAGGTGTCTATTCAAATCTTATGATTTAGAAGTATATTACATATATACTATACATATGAAAGATAGTTTATTAATCAAAGCATAATAATATGGATAGGATGAACCTGATAGATGATAATTATGTATAGTATAATATGTATATAGTTATAATTTGCCAATTTTTCAATGTTGACTTTTTTTCTTATTTTTATATAGATTAATATTGTGCACAATTGTGTATGGGAGAAAGTAATATGTCGTTAATATACATGCAAGAAAAATACATGTATTTATGAGTTATACATTTATGAGTAAAGTTACACTATGTTATGTGACTGCCAAATTTATTTATTAAAAGTCCATACAATTTTGTGTTCCTTTATTATTAGTGCTTATTTATCAAGTCAAAATGTTTAATACTTGTTAATATTAAAAATAAAACTTAAGAATGCTTGTTTCTTTTATCTCTCTCTTTTGCCCAATGTAATTTTCAAGTCACATGTCATGTCGAACTTTTATGTTATTGTATAATTGTAGTTTAAATTGCAATGTGAAACTTGAGATTGTGATAAAGTTCTTTTTCACATCTACTTTTATACATTTATGTATTCAGAAATGTATAGAACTGTTTTACTCATCTCGTGTATATAAAATTATATAAAACATTTTTTGATGTATTTTGTGTGGGCAATAGAGATAATAATAACATAATTACAGTAAGTAAAATAATTATTTTAGATTTCTTCTAAGTATTTTAATCCATGGCCATAAACTTTCTCCATTATTGTCCACCTAAAACACGATTAATTGAGTTTCGTTATATTATTTGCAACTTAAAGATTACACAAATAAATTGATATATTGTGTGTAAAATATTTAATAAATTAATTTTTTTTTATGTATTTGTTATGTGCATGATATCTATACATGTTTATATATGTGCACACACATACACGCACGCACATGTAAATATCTTGCATAATGTATAAAAAAATTAATATATTTGACATTATACATATAAATCAATTTATAAATTTATTGAGAAAATTTTCTTAATTATTTTTGATTAAAATTTATGTCAATTAACAAATAAGAGATATCTAGAATTATAGATGTATATACTTGTGTGTATCTGTACATAAGTACATACAATTCTAATGTAAGAAAGAGAAATCGAAAATCGATATAATCGAAATTGCGCGCTATTAAAGGTACCTTTTCATATTGACGCTGAAGATGGTGCGAGAATAAAAATGATAAATTAATATTTTTATTTTTAGTCATATGATGTCTTTTGATGTTGAAATGAACATCAAGTGCGTAAACATGAATATGTTTATAATCGAGCGTCTGTATGAAAAGAAATCTTAAGAATTGGAAACGTTAATATATGGTACGGAGACGATTCAAGACGATTAATTTTACGCGCAAGTTTGATTTTGATAAGCATTTAAATCAACGTAAAAATATACTTGTGCAGTAATAAGAAACTAAATAAAAAAAATATTTCATTTTTCGATCAAAAATTGTAAAATGGGAATACTTAATAATACTTAATAATTCTCTTAATAAGTTTAGAAAAATTTATACGAGTGACGTTGAATGTTTGAGCATAAAACCAAGCACATAGTAAGTTTGGTTTTATTTAGCGCATAAAATTATTTTTTATGAAAAAATTTTTTACGGCACTGCTTGACTTAAAATCTATTATAGAAACAAAGTACAAGCAATTAGAAAAAAAGAGAGAGAGAGATGAGAAACCTGGAGAAAGGAAAAAAGGAGGAGTGAGAGGGAGCGGACGCACGTAAATTAATCTGTTTAGATTGTAACAAATATTATTATTAGAGAGCTTAATTAATTATGTTTTACCTCCATTTATGCAGGTTTACGCTGCTGCAGTAGTAGTTTCAGAGGGTGGCGTTGGACGACGTCTACAAGCTACATGTTCTCCTATAATTGCAGAAATTGGATTTTTGACGTTCATGCACATCGTTGCCTAGACGGAAAGGTAAAAGTAATATAAAAATAAATTTTATATATATATATATATATATATATATAAATTTATATTAAATTGTATATATTATATGTATATGTGTGTATGCATGCATGTAAAGTATCAATTTTATATGTTACATATTTAAAATATTAAAATATATATGTATTATATATATTTGATATATTTAAAATGGGACATAAACTCCTTGATGTACCCATGTATATCTACTTATTATTAGAATGAGATTGAAACGCGTATATAATATTTAATGCAGACGCGTACTAAGTATTTGCGTTACAATTCTCTCTTACCACGATGCATAGCAAAAAAAAGCAGAGTAGTTTACTAAACAAGCACTTCATCTTTCGTCAGGATGCTCACTTGAACTAATATCGCGCACGATGTCGCATAGTCTTTTTTATATCATAACAATATGATTGTGTGTGTTGTATGTCTTCCATTAAAAATTTTTTGTTTGCGCGATAGCACTTCCGGCATTTAACAACAACGAGTTTTAACACTTTGTCCGTATTACTGCCCGCTTGTAATTATATAAATAGACTGCTACATATGAATAAATTGTATGCCGAAAGAAAAAATACAAGAAATGTAACAATTATTATTAGTGCGTGTAGCGCATTATTTATTTTTTGTTTATTGAAAATTAGGAGACAACAGGCAATATACAATACTTGTAATAATTGCAATAATAATGCAATAATTATAATGTTATAATAATATACGCAATAATCATATGTTATAATTAAAAAATGGTTTATGTAAATAACTGTTGATTTCCGTTTATTAACTCATATATTAATTTATGTGAAGAAGCATTTATGTAATAATATCAAATCATATATAAAAGTAGGTGAAACTTAAAAGAATAATTAGTAAGAAAATGATATATCTATTTGTTTTTTTTTTTACCTTTGCTGCAAATTTCTGCTTCAGAGAATAAAAAACAGGAATTTATATAAAATCTCAACTCTTTTTTATTCTACATTTATTATCAAGATTTTTATTTTATTAACTAATAGCAATTTTAACTTAATTTAATAGCCTTATTTCTTTTATATTAGTTATTTGTTATACTTTTATAAATTTAGTCTATAAGTACGAAAATCATTTCACGATAGTATATTTATTTCATATTGTTTCTCTTTCTATATCTCTAAAGTATTATGATCCGAATATATTAGGATTGTGATATGTAGAATCTTAAAACCAACAACAAGCACAGATTATTTTGCTACGAGTTAGCAAAAATTAAAAATATTTATTCATAAGTCGAGCGAAAACACTTCTCCATTGTTTGAATCAGCTTAAAAAAACTAATGATGAATATATGTATGAGCATTAATACATATTTCCGAGACGCGCGATACATGTATTTCTTTTTATTAAAGTATACGCCACGCATGTTATATCGCCAGTCATATCAACACGTGCACAACTCGCTTTTAATATGTTCGATGATCATCTACGTCATTGGCAACGGAAGTTGCCTCGTAAGCCAATCGTTCAATTTCTCTTTGCGCGGCGATTGCCGCGTGTTGTTCCGCGATCCTGTGATATAATTCATTATGCCTGTCCTTCGCTCTTGCCACGCTGGCTGAATCCTGCCGAGCAATTAAGTCAATCAACGAAAAAGAAAGAAAAACAGAAATAGTACAAAAAAAAAAAGAAAAAAAAACGCAAAACTGCGCGAGCAATTTACTTCAATTATTCTTCATCCAAGTATTTAAATTCTTGAAAAATGCGGACATATTTTTCAGTCACAAAAAATAATTAAATTGCTTCTTCATTTTTCTCATCTCATCTTTTAGAAAACTTATATTGATTACAATACGAAAAGAGTCTGTGATTGTTGTTATAATTTTAAATGAAACAATCGTCGATATATTAAATAAATAAAAGAGGAGAATCAAAGAGACAAAACTAAAAACAGACTAGAGTTCTTTTTTTATGAGATTGTAATTGTAAAGTTTGTTTATGATTTGAAAATTAAATTCTCAGTTTTTTTGTTTTGTTTTTGTCGGATTATATATTGATGGAAGTATATATAATTACCTGTGGCAAGTTTATTGAAACATTATGAGCGTTTGCTTCCGCGATCTTTTGATAAAGACGCATATGTTTCTCCTTGGCTACTTTTACAGCTTCCGAATCGGCAGGTTGAGCAAAAGTGTCATCAAAATTGATCAAAGTCGGATGAAATCCGTTTTTGTCAGCCTTGTATTCGACTGTTCGTACTTTGTATTTTGGATCGACATACGAATATATTCCTGAAAAATACGTGTATTTATCAAATGTCGTGACTGCGCAAATTATCACTACAATATTTTTTTAAATTATTAGATCATTAAAGATTTCTCTCGTCCATTATTCAATCATTGCGCGTTGTATCAATCATTTATTTACGTTAGAATTAATTTCTTGCATGTTACAGTTTATTTTTTAAGAAAAGAAAATAAAGAAAAAGAAATCACAGAAAGAGAAAAAGAAAACTGAGAGAAACATAAAATGATGGATTTACACCTCTTTTTTTTTAATATAAATTTTAATTTGCATAACTGATGAGCTGCGTTTTTTATGTTAAATACGAATAGGTTCGTGATCGATGGAGAATCGTAATATAATGTAACGTGTGTACATTAGTATAGAGATAGTATATAGTATTAGCAAAATAATGAGAAATGATAGAGACATATTTAAGTACTTAGAAAGAAAAATGTAGAGATTTATATCTCGTCTCTGGCATTTAACACGCACTTTAATAAACGAACGGTATACATTTATGAACTATGGTTACCGTGAATAATTCCATCTCCATTTCTGACTTCTTGATGAACGCGATCAATGTGTCCCGGGTATCGTCCTGCTTCATATTGGAATCTGTATGGCTTTGGTAATGGTGTCGTTGTCTGGTATTCCGATAGAGTATGTAATACATCCGCCAAACATATGTTAATCAAGGCGGCAGCAGCGGCGGCTATCTACAAAATTTAATATATAATATAGTATAATAATATTTTAATAATATTGCAAATCTTAATCGTATAAACTTCTGTAGACATGCATCAAAATTTAAGATTAAATTAAAAGCAATTATAT
>JBCAUJ010000020.1:6060655-6075655 GCA_038406275.1 Cataglyphis albicans
TATCTATAATATTAATATTTTTCTAAATTTCTATTAATTTTGATAAAAATAATTTTTAAAAAGTCTATTCTTAAAATTTTCTTGGTCAATTTAAAATTTTAAATATATATATAACTACTTTTTTTGATTAAGCGACAGAGACAAAAATTTTTAAAATTAACTATAGTGGGAAATAAATGATACATCTATTATTATTCATTACATTGTAAGAAACGCAACAATAGCGTACATGTATCATTAAAATTTCAGATGAGTGAATTGCGAAATCAACCGGTTATTTCATCATGAAAATGTTGCGCGGCTTTGAAGAATCTTTTTACATGAGATATTTATCCGGATAATATTTTTTTAAATATTTTATTACTTTATTTTAAATAATTTTTCTTTTATTCAGAAATATTGTATTATTGCTATATTAATATTATTACAATGAAATATACAAAAAAAGTTTTTTTACAAGTGCAAAAGAAATCGCAAGAAAAATATGTGCGCATTAAATGGGAGTCCCAGAGATTTGTTTGAAATATTTATATTATTAATAAATCGTAAATTTTTTGTGCCTACTTACGATTATATATTTCATTACGGGACGAAGTTGTCTAAATTGTTTATCTGGATCGATATGTTCACATATGCGTGTTGCCGTTTACTGCGAGGATAGTTTGATAGTGAAAGTATTATAAGAAACTCTGTCGAAAAGGAGGTATCGCATAAAGGTCTCTCCACACCACGATATAATTTTTATATATTCAAATTTGATACACAAAATGTAAACGAAATAATATTTATAAATACATAAATAAAAACATTGAAACTTTTATATTATACAGACAAATAAAGATAATTTTTTTCTCTGTCGCTTAAGCAAATATTTTTGTATATAATATATACTAGCTAGAATATTAGCAACTTCAATTGCCAATTTATTTTTATAGAGATAATTCTCTATTTTCCGGTATTATACTGACTTCGTTATTAATTTACTCTTCTTTCTTTTTTTTTTTTTTTGTTGAACTAAAGTTGAATAAAAAAAAAAAGGATGCAAATTTTCAACATTTTGTATAGATAGATATAAAAATTATTGCTCAATTTTTATTAACTTTTTTATATTATCTTGTTTAGACCAAATTTAATGTATTAATTATTTCGATTACATTTAAACAATATAATTAATATAGTATTGTAATTTTGTGCATTTTGTATACTATTTATTCGTTTGTCATATGAATACGTTGATATAAGAATAACGATATAAAAATTGAGACTTCTCGCGTTTTATTAAAATGTTATGCATTTATGAGGAGATGCACGATTATTTTAAACGAGATCAATTTATCATTAATCATACAGAGTTAGTTATATAAAAGTAATTATACATTTATATAATATGTTTATTTTATTCAATTATTATCAACAAGACATATTGAACTAAACGCAAGAGACAAATATTTTCAATATATATAAGAAAATATTTTAAGATTCTTTCTGATGTAAAAAGTTTTTTGGTATAATTATAGAAAAGAATGATCAATTTTACTTATCTTGCTTGGAAGTAGCAATTAATAGAAAAATTCTATCGACATAGTTTATTTTTATAATCAAGATAATCAAGTTCGATCATCATATTGTACGCATCAAGAATAAGCGCAAAAAATACATAAAAGACATAAAGAATAAGTAAGAAATCTGATTAAAGTAATATTAATATGATATAATTACAATTTTTTTAGAATCATTGTCTAATATAATTGAACTTTTAATGCAATTGTAATGTGTTTATATATTAAAATATAATTTTTTAATGGCTAGTAGCGCGTGTTATTGTCGTCATATTGCATTCAATGCTATTGAAATTTGTTAAATATTTAGTGCTGATAAATCTTAGACTATTGTTAGACTATTGTTTTTATTTTTGAATATTGGAGGTGATTATTATATCTTGAAAATAACAGATTTAACGCTGTAAAACATTCAAAGATTATTATTTGATTAATCAATCAATCTCGAGTTTCTTAAAACTTCCTTCGACGCCAAATAAATCCGTCGCTGTCTTTGCTTTGCCGGGTCGCAGCGCTTCATTGACGCGATGATTAGTTTCTTCCTCTTGAAACCAAGCAATGTGATCTTCTAATTTTTTTATTTCTTTTTCGTGTAATTCTTGTATCGGGCCGGCCTGACCGCCCGCTTCATTCGGAAGAACTTCGAGTGGTACGAATTTCTCCAGAGTGTCATTTGTAGTATGCATATGGAACTAAAATTCATATATAGTTAGTGAGATGATGCTTTTAATATTTCTGCTATACTTATCTTATTTTTTAATAACTAAGAAAAAGATATACACACATATTGCGGAAATAAAGTATTTCTCTTTTATTTATCTAAAATAAAAGATGATTCAAATAGAATGCAATTTGTGCGGCGATATGTTTTTTTAATCATGTAAAATATTATATTTTTAAAAACATACATTTTTCTATAAGGATTTATGTGAATTATGATATCGAATATATAAAAAATTAATTTCTATTTCTTGCTTTTTAAAATATGCGATTTTGGATCTCTCGATGAATGCTATGTGTGTATATACATACACACACACACACACACACACATATATATATATATAATTTGATTTCAATCTTACCATATCCATCAGCTGTTTCTTCATAAAAGGTTTCATCATATTTAGAATAACATCGATTACCGGAGAAGCATTCATAAAGTGGAAACCTTTTAGCCTGACGGGCAAACCGTCTTGTAGATAGTAAAGAAATTTCTTGAGTCCCATGGGACTCAAACGGCCAACATGGCCGAAAGAAACGTTTTTCATGTCGAATAATATTACATGGCCATTACAGGTACCCTGCGTATAGAGCCACAAATCTATTACCATATTTAGCAATTTCATAGCGTCGTTATAAACAAAGTGCGATGGGTCGCTATCCAGCAATCTTCCATAGATGATTTTGTAGCCGTCTTTAGTAGTTCCTTCCAAAATCTGTGATGTTCTGTTGATAATTGGGCCGTCTTTACTTTATACGCGAAATTTTTTCTTTATACAAAAAACATTTGATATATTTGTGTACATTTAAGTACAATTAAATATAAGATGGCGAATAAAATAAAAAGAGAAAATCGTAAATATATACACATACTTACACAATTTGCTTAGCTTTTTTGAGTTCTTTATTGTTTATCAAATCCCGATTGCAAAAGAATTCGGGTACATGAGTTCTAACTGTAAAGAAGGTATCGATAGTGGTCTTTGTCGGCTCAAGTCGGTAATAATTGCTGTGTAAAAACAATGCTAATTCGCTGTTTGATATCTTTGGCAGATGAGGTTGTTTTTCACACCATTCTCTCAACATTTGTATATCCGCTTCTTTTAATTCAGGATTTTTCTTTAGCTCCTCTTCAAACGGTACTAAATCTATTGAAGCCATGATTCACACTGTCGATTTTTTTCTTATAGAGAGCTAAAACAAATATTTTTAGTAAAATTTTTGGCAAAACTGGTTTTTTGGATCGGTAAGGGCAGGAGGAGAGGTTGTTAATATACCCTAAAATGAATCACGCTTCTTCTTTTTACAAAATTTCGTACAATGGAAAATTGCACGACAAAATTTATTGTATTTATTGTATTGACTGTATATATATTTTATAGACACACCAACATAAATACACACTATGTTAAATTATATAGACATAAACTGTACATTATATAAGCGTAGTTCACTCAATTTATTCAAAAGCTTTTTACTAGCGAATATTGCGCGACCGAATAAATTAGTTTCACTCCGAATATATGTATGTGCGGACTAAACAAGTAAAAGAATTCTGTTTGGTAACTCAAAGAGTTCTGATTAAAACCTGTATTGAGATATAGACCTTTTAAACCACACCGGATCCGAAACGGAATGTATAGCGTGACAGCTGATAGCTGAGTACGTTTCAATATATATGTAATATGCCATTTTTGCAATTAATAATAGAGGAATATACGTTGAAAATTCATTTAGATATCGAAGTATGAAGTAACGTCGAAGTAGTTTTACCACTTAGCAAAAACGAGAAACATGTAATCTAAGAAATGTGTGCGCGATATTTATCGCAATAATTCAAATGCTACTGTGTGTGTAATAATCTTAATAATTCATCATATGGACACTATTACTTGGACACATATACACGCGCAAAATTTTACATGCACTATTCATCTAACATTTTTTATTACGTGTGCATGACTCTGTATATATTTTTATAAGTGTGTTTCTCACAAAGTGAAACGCAACAAATCTATTAGAATGACATTAAAAAATGCACAAGTAACATATGCAAAAATAGCGTTTGTCATTGGCATTCTAAAGAAAAATTGCATTATCATACATTGATAAACAAATATTAAATGTAAAAAAACTTGTTTTGTATTGTCAATTCACTTCACGACATATTTACCGATTAGTCGATATGATTTGATAAAGACGATCACATCTTTAGCAAACAACAGCGATGGAGATGAAAGTATAATTTATATTATTAACAACATAAATATATATTATTGCATCTATCGCTATCTGGTATCGTTGAATTTTATAGAATATTATGACCAAATTTTACTGAAAAAGGCATGATAATATTTTTTATTTATTACAATTTTTTATTTGTTAAATTGCAAGTATTTTTTTCCGTATATAAATTTTACGATTATTGTGCAGAAATATAACTAGCTGGACATCCTGAATTTTTTAGTAAATGAGATTGCTTTTTTCTCAACTCGGGATTTTTCTTCATTTTTTCTTCCAGGATGAAGTACTTTATCAAAGACATTGCTAAATAATATACGTATATCCTATAGATTTTTTCTCATTTTATTAGAATCTTTTAGTATCGAGTCTCGTTTTAGTTAGATATACACTTATACTTTAGTACACAACGGTTATTTGAAAATTAAAATTTTTAATAATTAATCTTGTTAAAAATAAACTAACAAATCATTAAATTAATAGTGATTCTTATGTGTGACTTTTGTTTTTTGAGAAAACAAGTATATATGTATACTTGTTTGTTATTTCACTTTCACTTTAGGATTATAATATAATACGCGATAAATTCAGATTCGTAATTTTTTACCGATTTTTCTTCTCTTTTTCGTTTGTTTTAACATATATCTAAGATATTCAACTGTAAAACTATACGATTTATCGTAGCTTGTCCATAATTATTTTATTATTTTAATAATAAGAATATATAAGTTTTTTTATCGTAATAATATGCATAATAAACAGCATGAGAATAAACTGTTCGATGTTCGTTTGAGTTCTTATATAGCATAATATAAAAAAACTTATTTTATCTTGTTTACCTTGAGTTGTACATTACGGATAGCAGAACTGCTGGTAATTGTATGATCGTAGATATTTTTTTCTTTTTAGTTCGTCTTCTATCTGCTCGTTTGCGTGACGACTCATGTAATTTAAACTGCACTGATATACAGAGCGTCGCAAAACTTCTATTTATATGTCTTTTTGTAGATTGTTTCTCGTGCAATTTTATTTCTTTAGAAAAAGTAAAAAAAAATCAGTTTTTTTCATTGACAGGTTTTCTTTTCAATCCTTGATAACGTTATATAAATCTTTGTAATAAAAATTAATATTAATATTCTGTTAAAGTAATATGTTGATTTTGTAGAGCACTCTACATAATCGGTATAAAAATTATTCATGAATCATACAAAGAAAACAACAAATTTTTATAACAGTTTTTTTTTTTTATTTTGCACATAAAGTGCATGTGACGTACAAAATTATATTGCAAAATATAAAATATTTTATATTTGATAATAAATAGAGTCGTATTATAATATTTTCCGAAAATATTATATGAGAGCGCAACAAAAATTTATAAGAGACATAATATTCTTATCAGTCTATATCGAGCCTTTTGAAGCTACCTTCTATGCCGAATAGATCACTTGCCGATTTATTTTTATCGATCCTTAATGCTTCATTTACACGACCGGTCGCTTCGTCCATTAAAAACCATTCGCGATGATCCTCAAGCTTTTTCACTTCAATTTCAGCCAGTTTGTACATGGAACCAGCTTTCCCACCTACCTCGTTTGGCAATGAATCTATTGGAACATATTCGGAAGCGTTTTTTAACGATGAATGAAAATGTATCTAAAAGAGATATGCTAATTAAGAAAGAGCTTTTCCGCGAGTGTAAAGTAAAAGGATTGAAATTAGTGTAATTTATTATTTATTATTGAGTTTAAATTTTGTCGTATTACTCCCCCCCTCTCCCTAATAAATTACGGACATGCGAAAATTTCTATATTTATTGTTGACAATTGAAATGGGACGTTAATACTCGTACAAAATTACACACACACACACCCATATATGTACATATATTTCTTTATTTACTTATTTACTTTATCTCTTTATCTGCAATATAAAAAATCTATATTTAATATAATGTTAGGTCTGTGTATTCTCAATTTTTTAGAGAAGTAGATATAATTTTCAAAGAAATTGTTTGCGATAAATTATATCAGTGCTACTTGCGAACTATTAGTTTATCGAAAATGCAGTTACGTAAAACAAAAACGCTATTACGTAATTATTTCTCGACAAACAACTAAGGCTGATTAATATAGATTTTGATTTTAGCGATTTGATTTACCATATCTATCATCTCTTTCTTCATAAATGGTTTCATCATATTCATTAGCAATTCCATAGCGGGTGGCGCATTTATGAAATGGATTCCCATCAGACGTATCGGCGCTGCATCTTGTATATAATATAAATATTTCTTAAGTCCCAATGGGCTGATTCGTGCGATATGACCAAAGGACAGTCCACTAACATCGGCGAAATAAATGTAACCATTATTTGTACCTTCCGTCAGAAACCATACATCGCACACCATCAGAAAATATTTAACATTGTCATTGTAAACGAAACGAGAAGGATCGATATCTAGAAACGCACTGTACATGATCCTGTAACCGTCCTTTGTTATTCCTTTTAGAGGAAGATTAGCCCTTTTTAAATAAAAAAATATATTATTTTAATTTATTAATATAATATATATTAATATATATCAGATATATTAGTATATTTATTGATCATATATGTCTTAAAAAAGACTATAAACTTAATCTTTTCTTAATTTACACACACACACACACATAATTTATATAATTGTGTATTTTTTTTATACGCATGTGCAGATTTTCAAAAAAATATTGCGTATCATATATTTGTTTAATATGTTTAATGTTGCTGCTATACACACATATGTTTAATATGTTCAAATTGCTGCTATTCACACATACACATGGAACAAGTTTTATGCTACTAATATTAAAAATGATATGCTCACGTGATTTTAAAGGCTTGCCGCAATTCTTTTCTCCCAAGCGGATCCCGATTGGAAAAAAATTCTGGTACATGCGTTCTAGTCGTGTAATAATTCTCAATTGTGTTCTTTGTCGATTGCATTTGATAATAGTTGCTGTGAAGAAACATTGCAAGGAAACTATCTTCAATTTTCGGTAAATGCGGTTGCTTTTCGCACCATTCTCTCAGTGATTGTATATCTGATAGTTTTAATTGAGGATTCTTCTTCATTTCTTCTTCCAATGTAATGGATTTTATCATTGACATTGTTGAAACTTAGCTGCAATTCTTATTTTCTTCAATTTCTAATGTAAGCAATAATGTTGAGAGTTATTTTATTTGACTTTTAAATATTACACATTATTATGTTTGTACAGCATATATATATATATATATATATATATATATATATATATATATATGTATATAAATAATAAAAATTTTACAAATGTTATAAAATATTTTAGAAATGTAGATTTTTGTACTCTTAAATCTTTTATTTTTTAAATTATTGATATATAAATATAATTGATATATTATTGATATATAATATATTTATTATTATATACACATGGTATATATGAGTTAATACGTACACGAATTGAATAAATTACTCAATGATATTATATTAATCAAAATAAAAAAAATGTGATATTATCTTACACCTCCTTTTCGTTTGTGTCTCTAACACGATTTTTTCTTTTAACTAACAAAGATGTTACGAACAATACAAAGGCCTGGTAAGTTGTTAGAACGCTTTTTACTACGGGTATACGAGTCTAATTTATATTATAAACCAATCGTAATTAGAGTAGTATGTATGATTGATGAAATTATGCATTGCAAAACATGTAGCATCTATAATCTATGGGCATTATATGATCGCAATATACACGTCAAGGTTCTCATAGTGCGTTTTTATAACACAAACAACCAGAGAGAAACGTTTAATTAAGAATTAATAACGTATATAAAACGCAATGAACCTTAATAATTCATCGAGTAATGTAATTATGTAATTGTAACATATTATTATTGCCAACAATATAGTTTCATATGTACCAAATTGTGCATATGTAATGAAAAATAATGTATTATATATATTATTAAATTAATTAAATATAATTAAGTTACGTTTTTACTTCTTTCTCATTTATCTGTGCAAAAGTATACATATAATGCGAGTTAAAATGATGAAAAAAAATTATCGAATAACATGATGCTTTGCGGTATTTGGAGAAGAGAGCATAGAAAATTACAAATTGTTTTTGAAAGATATTTAATTTCGTATTTACTCAGTTAATCAATCTCCAATTTTTTAAAGCTACCGTCCATACCGAACAAGTTTTCTGTATTTTGGCATTTCTCAACTCGTAAAGATTCATTCACTCGTCCAAGAAGCTCGTCATATTGAAACCATTCGCGGAATTCTTCCAATAATTTGATGTGTTTGGTAACTATTTCGTCTATAGATCCCGCTTTTCCGCCGTATTCGTTTGGCAAAGCTTCGATGGGCAGAAACTCTTGCACTGTGTCCAAGCTCGAATGAAAGTGCACCTAAAATTATATACACCGCTCTTTTTCTTACTTTCTCTCTTTTTTCATTCTTCTCATACATAACTAAAATATGATCAAGGAATATATTGCTGACTTACATGCTTGAGCAATTCTGCTTTTGCGAAAGGTTTTATCATATTCAATAGCGTGTCTATTATGGGCACAGTATTGAATATGTGTATAGCTTTTAATCGAACTGGAATAGCTTCTTGTACATAGTACAATATCTTCTTCACATTTATTAAATTTAAACGAGCGATATGACTAAAGGATAGACCCGATGCGTCTATGATCACAACTAATCCTTCACTGGTGCCTTTTATCACATTTTGTACTTCACATGTCATAAATAAATTCTTTATACACTCGAGATAGTCAAATTTACTTGGATCCGGATCCAAAAGCTTGGCAAATGTCATGATGTATCCCTCTTTAGTTTTCTGTTCCAATGGTATAGCCGCCCTATGTTATCGGAAGAATCTTTCTTTATTGTTGGTCTTTCTTTATTCTTTATTATAATTTTTATAATATTTCTTTATAAAAAATTTTATAAAATTTTTATAACGTGGGTTATTTTTTCTAATATTAATAATTTAACAAGAAACTCACATGACGGTGAAAGTTTTTCGTAGTTCTTTCCATGCAATCGGATCTCTATTGGAGAACACTTCCGGCATATGCGTTCTTGAGGTAAAAAAATTGTCTATTGTTTTTTTGGTCGACTCTAGATGATAATAATTACTATGAAGAAAAAAAACAATATACATAATCTCTATATTTGGTAAATGAGGTTGCTTGTCCATCCAATCTTTCAATATTTGCAGATCTGACATTTTGAGTTCCGGATTGCGTTTGCACTCTTCTTCTATAGTGACGTATCGAGTCGGCAATATTACTCTTGACATGATTGTAATAATTGAAAGCGGCCTGTAAAGGAAAATTTGACTTTGTTTATAATTTTCTTTTTTAGACATAGACCAGTATTCATTTATTTATTTAAAAAAAAATTTGTGTTTTTGTATATCACATAATTAGACAAAAAGATACAAATATGAAATAGAAACGATACAAAATTGTCTATTGGAGATTCTAGCATTTGTTGTTTAAACATATTATATTAAAATTTATGTGATTTTTTAATAAAATTTAAGCTGTAAATGCAAGATATTATTTAAAAATACAAATAAACATGCAAAAACTATAAATAAAAATTAACTTTATTTAATTTTTTTAAATATTATTTAAACTGGTTTTGAATAGGATTATTTTATGTTTGTCTTTATGATTATTTTATGTTTGTCACAAATTGAAAACAATAAGATGGCTACAAAAATAAACATTTAAATGGCATGATGTCACTAGGGCACAGTATTTGGAAAATAAAAATCCTGGCACTTTATACCGTTATCATATATTTATTTATCTCTTATTTATCTCTTTCTATATTTATTTATCTTTTTTTCTATATAGTATATAATATTACTGATTGTATAAATATTAAAAATAATCATTTATTAGAACCACATTTAAGAATAATTTGACATTTGCGTATATATATTGATTTTTCTTGCATTTGTAATCTGCGTTTGTACACTTTCCATAGTTAATTGGACTAATTAATTATTTTCAAAAGTTGAAATTATATTTTTATCCAATAAAAAAAAAAAAATTATATCACATACGATATTTCTTGACCGTTTATTCACAGATGGATCTATCCTATAAATCCAGATAATGTAGCACAGAATAACGATGCTATGCGCGAGATAAGTCAACGACTTACTGATTTCTCGAGAAGAATGTTCAAACATTTTCAACACGTTGAGAAAGCCGTCCAATGCAAGAATGATTATCCTAAGATTGCGCAGCACGCAGAAAACATTCTACATATGATACGTACACACTCGCAATTCAACAGTGAACGTCAGGTTTTACAACGAATAAAGTTCAACAATATAATTTAAGAATAACAAAAAAACATATCATTTTTATCTTATTTAAACGATGTTTCATCTCATTAGCTTTTTTGCCAATCTTGGGATTAATACGCTTTAACAAACATAAAGGCCACAAAATTATTATAATTTGAAATTTTGAGTAATCAAGTTTTGCTTATATAAATTGGATGTTGTATAATAGCATTTGTCATAATATGTAGGATGATTGCAATTTTTGTCAAATGTCACATTTATGTCGGGCATTATAAACGCGTATAAACTTTTTTTTTTAACATTAATCTATACAATATGTAAATATCTGTGTATGAAAAGTATCATTAATGTTTTAAATCTCAGTCATTTAGTAAATGTAAATCAATATAATTTTTTAGATTTTATATAGCGTGTGTTATAGCTGTCATATATTGCATATCATTATTTTGAAAAAAAAACTTTTCTCGTTCTAGATAATCAGGGATTACTCTTGCAAAAACACTTTTAGATTCATGACTCCAGATTAAACTTTAGATTACATCGATATTTATATTTATATTATCGTTATTATGCGTTTTATTTGTATTACTAGCATATAATTGCATTGTAAGCGTTGCAATTTTTATTTACTTTTTACAATTATGGTACATATATATATCTAAATCATTAAATATGTATTTAAAACAAATAATCGCGAAAAAACAGAGAGGTTTAAGTAATATCTTTAATAATATTTGATTATTGGCAGCGTTCTCAATGTAAAGAAATTGAGAATGAAGTCAATCTATATCAAGTTTTTTGAAACTTCCTTCGACACCGAACAAATCCATCGTCTTGTTTTCACCGACTCTCAAAGCTTCGTTCACCCGACCTTCAGCTTCATCTTTCAGAAACCATTCCCGATGATCCTCCAATTTTTTCAATTGTTCCTCGTGCTGTTCTTTCAACGGCTTAGCTTTTCCACCTAAACTTATGTCACATGGGAACGCTTCCAATGGTATAAACTTTGCGAGCGTATCCTTTGTTGGATGAATATGCAACTAAAAATATTTGTAATTATTAGACACACTCACGCTTGCATGCACGCCACCTCTCTCACACACACATATACACACTATTCAATAATATTCAAAAATATCTTAATTTTTCTCACCACGTTCATCAATTCCTTCTTTATGAATGGCTTCATCATTGCCAAAATGATATCCATAACCGCGTTGGTATTGACAAAATGCAGACCCTTGAGTCTGATTGGTGTAGCCTCTTGTAGATAATAAAGATATTTCTTAATCCCTATGGGACTGAGACGGCCAGCGTGAGCAAAGGTAACACCTTCCATGTCCACGATAATTATATGGCCCTTAGCGGTTCCTTCAGTATACAGCCACATGTCCATTATCATATTAAAGTACTTTATAGCATCGTTGTAAACAAAATGCGACGGTTCATAATCTATCAATCTTGTATAGACAAGTTTGTATCCTTCCTTCGTTGGCATTGACAATGTGATCTGTGCTCTTTTTGAATAAATTTTATTATTTTAATAACATAATTGTTGTGCATGTGTGAATTAATTGAATTATATGTATATGTAAAGGGGATGTAAACAGATAATGTAAATAACTTTCACCTGCAATATAATGTCGAAATCACTTAAAAAGAAATAAATGACGATGTTTTGATCAAATTTATGTTTCTTAATTTCACTGACAACTTTGATAAAAATCGTAGTATATAGTGACATACAAACATTTGTTATGCAACATATTATTCTGTAAATATTATAGCGCAGATTTCTCTCTTTTTTTTAAACAAACGAAATCTTTTACGACATATTTGCGATCAATTATGAGCATTTGTGTAAAACGACATATTCGCGTTACTAAATGCAGCTGACGTTTGACATTATTTGAATACATTTACTTGCTTACACACACACACACACACACACACACACACACACAAAATAAAAAAAGAAACTTTTAATATATTTCAACAGATATTTAAATACTTACGTAACTCTAAACGCTTCTCTCAACTGTTTCGTTCCGAGAGGATCTCTATCGGAGAAAAATTCTACAAGATGAGTCCTGGATGTATAATATGCTTCGATAGTGTTCTTAGCAGCTTCGATACGATAATAATTGCTATGCAGGAATAACACGTATTCACTGTCTAAGATTTTCGGAAGATGCGGTTGTTTCGCGCACCAATCTTTCAAAATTTGTATATCGGAATCCTTCAACTCAGGATTTTTCTTCTTCTCCTCGTCGTAGGAAATTCTTTTCAAGGACATGATCGTTTTCTTCAATCTTCTACTAATTGTACAAAAAATATATTTAACATTTCTTAAAAATGATGATTATTTCAATTATCTGAAAGTCTTTTTTAACTAAACATGATTTTTGATAAATTTAAAAAAAGGAAATTAAATTAATTTAATAGTGTAAGACGCGAATAAATTTATGAAATAAAAGGGTTTTACATAACATTTATATATATATATATATATATATATATATATATATATATATACATATAAAATAGAAAACAATGTAAACTTATTTGCTTAAAGATTATACGCGAATTCTGTTGCGTGTTGCTCTTCGTCGACTCTCTAAAATATCACTATAAGCAACTATTCAAAGTCTTACATTTTAAGGCAACGAGATAATAGTGGAAGCAATTGTCTTACTCAGCATAACTGTCATGAATTAAAATCTCGACGAGAAAATTATTGGCTGATATGCGATCTTTCTAAGTCTAAGAAAAAAACAGACGTGCCTTTCCTTTATCCAACTTTATTATTTTATCTGCGTCATATTATTCATTATCGGATCTTATAAAACAAATAGTGAGTATTTATATACTCACTAATAGCTCAATAGAATTATAAATCGCCTGTACTCATCATAAGATATGATCTCATTGCAGTAACCTGGCGGGAATAGTTATTATTATTGTCGCTGGAGCAAGAAATCATTATCAATAAATATAAGGCAAATGTACATTGTTTTCCACATTAAATTATAAACAATTTAGATAGTAATTAATGCTTAAATGATTGTATATAAAAAAATGAAAGCAGATATTTATTGTTTTATAAGTGGATATAATTAAGGAATGTAATTATTAAGTTGATTGTCGATAAACATTATCGGCTAATTCATTAACGTGTACCTTTCGCACTTATATGTATACAAATACATATATATATACACATATTTTATCATATAAAAAATTGCATATATATATATTGTGTGTGTGTGTCTCTTTTATATATATAAATATTATTTAAAACATTTTTATCTAATAAAATTTCTTTATTCGCGTCTCATTAAATTTTTACTATTAAATTGATTTAATTTCATTAATTTTATCCGAGCTATGTTTATTCCGAACTAGTTATTCTCTTGCTGGACGAAATATAGATATACTATGCTATGAGAATTACAATATACATGCAAATATTGAAAGAATGATGTGCGAAAAAATTGCGCTCAAATTAGTTTCTTAGTTGGCCAAGTTTGGCGCTGCGCTCGATGCTTGATACTGAAGGCCGTATTACATTACGGGTTGTAGCTTCGATTGAGATTACAGTTGATAGTTATTGATTAACCAATCAAACCGGCAAGCTGCTTTGCTCTGATTGGTCAATCCGTAATCCCAACCACAACCGAGCTGGCAACCTGCAGTGTAATACGATCTTAAGATTATGTAAAAGAAGGTTCAGGGCCAATTTCACCATCTTCGATTAAGTTAACCGACTGTATAAATCAGCAGAGTGGCAACTGAAATGATAAGAATGCTTGGTTTTCTTTCACCTCTATTTTCTGTTGCCACCCTGCTGATTTTAACCGTTAGATGGTAAAATTGGCCCTTAGTCATATATTGAAACTGTGTATAGTGTATGTCATCCAGAAACCCATGATGCATTACAAAAGACGCGAGAGCCAATAACAATCCATCTTTGGCATCTCTTTTCAATATTTAGCATCTCTTTTTAATAGCGACTGCGCACACATTAATTCTTTATATGTATTGCATTATGGAATACGTTTGGAAATCTTACTCGTGAGATAGATTTTAAATTAATCAATCAGGAT
>JBCAUJ010000020.1:6080655-6095625 GCA_038406275.1 Cataglyphis albicans
CAAAAGTCCGGTAATCCACGCACCCAAAAGAACTCCGATATAATAAACAGTCGGACCGAGGAAAGACAGATATCGTCTCTCGCATATTAAGCTCCATTCGGTGACGACGCTGTTCTCTGCAAACTCCGTCACGAAACGATATTCGCCGGAACAAGTCGCAAGGAGTGGCACTTTTGGCAACACGGAAGTTAGATTGGCAACAATCGACAAATTCGCAGTCTCTTGGCAGCCATAAGTCTCATACGGTGAGTCTTTCGTCTAGAATATATAAAATTAATTATTGCGTTAAGATAAAATAATCGCGAAGCGAGAAGAATTTTTGTTCTTTTATGTAACCTTTTTGTATAATTTATAAATATGTAGGGAGTGAAGCAAAAATATATATAAAATAATGGAGAATGCAATAAATTTTAAATATTTAAATTTTCAAATATAATTTACTTTTATGTAATCTTGTTTATATTTTTATGTATTGTATACGTATAGTATATGTATTGTATATATATATATATATTTATTTATTAATGTATCACTGATTAACAATTAATGTGTCACTGATTTAAATTTACTTTGGTGTTCCGTCGATAGATTTGTTTCATATATATCTTTTGAATCATTGTATTAACAAATATATGTGTAATATATCTTCCTATTTTTATATTTTTATATAAAATAAGACGTAATATCTCAAGTAATTTCGAATTCTTTTCATACACTCTATCTTATCTTACCTGACAATAAAATTTTGGTGTATAATTATGGAAAATTAGTAATGCATGACTCATAGCGACGATGACATAGTTTATTCCGAGCAATAATACCAGCATCATTTGAAAGCAACCCACTTTAATTTCCTCGGCATTCATTATGTGAATAACAAGCTCTCTACATCAACCCTTGAAAATTTGACACTTATGTTCATCAAAGGCGCAACGCATACACGTAGTGCAGTTTAAAGATCACGCGATCCAATGTATCACATTTGTTCATTTCTTCACTCGAGATCGGGATAAACAATTTTAACAGGAAAAAGTGATCAAACATTCCTTTTATTTATGTCGAGTATTTGATCCATTTGCGATACATAGGAAACTAAACTATTAAAAAAAAAAAAAAAAAAAAATTCTGTTGTTTAATAAATAATTTATATTTAACTCTCGAAAATGTGAAAATAGTTTAAAAACTCATTTGTTTACAAAAAATGGATAGCACTGACAATGAGCGGAATATTTCACGAGATTCGAACAAAGTGTCATACACGAAGGTAAAGCATGTACTAACCGAGAGAGGATCGGCCAGGACGCGAGACGCGAAAGAGGAAACACAGCGAATGAAAACGGAGAAAGACGATGAAATGTACAGCCTATTGTTCCGATATCTAACGACTCGTATATCGGCATGCGGAATACATATATGCGAGAAAAGAAAACGATCTCTGTCAATAAAAAATTTATTAATATTTTGCGCCTGATGTAACTATCGACAGATTGTTTCTTTAATCGTCTTCGTGATTAGTTGCATCTGATGCGGACGGAATGCTCTCGGATTTCTCTTTTCGAGCCGAGCCAGGTGGCAGATATTGGATTTAAAGACACGTTCGCGTGATTATTGCGAATAATCACGATGTAAATCTCAAAGCGCGATTGAAATTGAAGATCCGACGTAAAAATAGCCATAGCGCTCGAGCGCTTGTGCGCGCGTACGCACAATAAAATGAATCTCAGTGCACGTGCCACTTTCCTAAATAATAGTTATTTCTATGGAAAGTGTGTAGAGAATGTAATTTTATACGATATACCGTGTATTCATGATGATTACACCTATATGTTCTGAAATGTCGCGACACGAGTCAGATAATGTCCTAGCTACGTTCACAAACTTTGCAAACACATTTAACGTCACTTATATATACATATGCTTTTGACAAAAAGACGCCTCTGATCGATATTGTCTTTTATTGCTTTGTAAAATTTATTTCTATATATTTTGTTACACTATAATTTATGTGTGTCTTACTATCAAGTTTTCTCCGTTATCCCAATGCGATTGCCTCCGACGTTTTTATAGATTTCGCATATATTTTATGAGATTAATTTTAATACAATGACGATATGCTTTCTATATAAACGTAATAAATATCGTTCAATTATGTATATTCTAAAATGAATGATGACGTACGTCACAAACACATGATCACAATTATAGAATCGTAAAATTCTCGTAACAGGCGCGAACAAACGATGCTTCATAGATGTTTTTTATAATGAATACTAATTATAACTATTTTAATCGACTTAAAAAATACACGCCATATATTTAGCGGCATTATCTTGTGATTGTGTTATATATATATATATATATGTGTGTGTGTGTGTGTGTGTGTGTGTGTGTGTGTGTGTGTGTGTGCGTGCGTGTGTGTGTGTGTGTAAATTATCAACATAGCATACGATGACGATAAAGGTGTTTCCTTCGTTTCTGGAACTGTTTGCGTATGCCGGACTTGTTACGTCCGGTCCCGGTCGCATCCTGCCTTTCATTGGTGGTTCATCGATGAGATGGATCGACGAATCCGAAGGAAATTCTCTCTCTCTCTCTTTCTTTCTCTCTCTTCCGCGTCATCAACGTTGTTGTTATTCATCAATTTGATCGGACGTCATAACTGATATATCGACATTCTCGGATACTCTACCATTCACGGAAGACTTTTCATTTCCATCCGATTGTTGATGATGAACGCGTAATCGCTCAGCCATTATTTTTTGCTTTCGTCGCTGCAACAAGATTGTTAAATATAGTATTGCCATATCGATTAAAAATAAGCCATAAAAGAATCATTATATGTAGAATTTCTCTTTATCATTCTTAAAAATATGCGGAAAACTACAGTTTTAATGTATCCCTTTGTATACACGTATAAATTTAATAACCAGATAAAATTATTTTTTTTTTTTCAAACTATAATTCAATTATTTGTATGAGATTATAATATAAACTACATACACACACACACACACACACACACACACACACACACAATTAATATTTACTACAATACTACTCGTAGATAAAAAAAGATAAACAACTAAAATGTAAATTTGTGTTACACAATTAGATTATTAGAATACAGCTGTGTTACACAAATAGATTATTAGAATACAGCTAAACTGATTTATTCCCAAAGCAATTAGGATTGTAAATGGTTTCCTTAATCTGTATGTACGCCGCTAGAGAATAGTGGCTAGCGTTATTATAGTAAGTAAAAAAAATTTTGTAACACATCGCGTAATATACAGCACGGCACGAATTGATGATGCGCCAGCTAACGATCCGTGCCGGATTTCATTGGCTCTTACGATTTAGGCTAATTTCTTGTGCGTTTTCTAGCAACATGCACCTCCTCAGGATTTACCGTGCATCATTTTCCCGCGTAACAGTAAGCAGGCCAATAGCACAGGGTTGTGGTAATAATCGAAATAAAGATCATTCAAAAATAGTGAAAGAGTACGAATGATGATATATCCCCATTCGGAGTATCGTGCAAATATCGTTGCAAATGCAAATTTTTACTTCATTTCATGATTGATTTAATGATCTTCATTAAAATTTTTATTTAATGAGTTATAACTTAATAGATTCCATAAATTTAAAATATCTTCTCTCCCCAATAAATATAAACATTTAAATGATACTTAAGTAGAAAAATTGGATTTCTACTTTTCTAAAATCATCGTAAAGAATTAACATCGCTAAATAAAATTTTATTAAATAATTTCTGAAGTCTCGTTATATGTTATGACATTTTACTAAGCAACAATAAAAAAAGAAAAAGATGTGCGCATATAATTATAAGCTGTAATATAAAAGAATGCTGCTCTAAGACTTTAAGACGACATTGCGAATCACAAATTTAAACATTTTTCGGTATTTCTTTGTTTTTATTCCACTTGGATTTCATTATGCGATAGTAATAGAGTTTTCGTTAAATAATTGTAATATTTTTTCAGAGATCTCGCTATATAACAAATTTCTTTAGATTTCGTCAAACAATCATAGCGAATAATATTCGTTGAAGTGTTGCGTGTGGAAAACTCGTGACGTAGCGATAAAACGCGCAGGCCGAATGTCGCGCGAATGACTGGCATGAAACCTTATGGCGCGCGACGAGCGATGACGAGCGACGAGCGACGACACGAAGTTAAGATTGGCCTGGATGCCTTTTTTTCGTCAAGTACCGTTATCGTAGAATAACGTGGATGTTCCGCGATCTGCGCTCGTGTATCGATGATGATCGTGTGTCGATGTCGATTTCGCCCGACTAGTCGAGGGGAGGCGGGTTGTTATAGTGTTTCGACTATTGCCGCCTCTCTTCTCTGCAAGACACTGCGCGCGTTGTAATGGACAAAAAGACCGTCTCTCGCGGAGATCCAAAGACTGGCCGTTCGCTCGATTTTCAGTTATACTCGGCGAACGTAACGCGATAGATCGTTCGTTGCGTCCCGGATGTCTCGTATGCAAATCCCGCGTCGACGTCTTTTATATCAGGGTGAATCGCCGATCGCTATCGAATTACCGCACGAGAACAGCCAATTTCCGTCATCACCAAAGTGATTATCGCGCGCACTAGGATGCGCAACATGAAAGCCCGGATAGTTTTGCTAGGAATTCTACTCATCTGCACGAGCGTGAGTACGAATTTCCTTCAAATCTTGTTCGTTCTCTTTTTAAGATTCGAACCGCCTTGGAATCATTTTGTCGTGTCAATCATGTCACTAGCCTGAAATTGATCAAGTATTTAAAAAAATCCCATTTTATCATTATTTTTGTAGAATATTTATAGATAAACTTTTCTATACGAGTAAATTTTCTTTCGATTAACTGCTTAATTACCAGAAAAAATTCAACTTATCTTTATTCCGAAAATGTCTCATAATTCGCAGATTCGATATGCAGAGAGTAGATCGAAAAAGACGACGCAACTGTCGCTACAGAGCAAAGAGACCAACGTGGTGAACTTTATGCGATTACTGGTGATGAGATTGGTCTTCGGAGTAGCTTCGGCGATGGGATTGGGTGAAAATCTCTCGGGTGTACTCGGCGGAATTTTCGTACCACCAGGAGCCGATGACTACAATGATTATAATGATTATGGCGATGATGTCGGTTTTGTACCTGATTTTTTTTAGAGTAGATATCTTCTAGTTTAATCACACGCGCGTGCGTGATGTCTCTGACGTTACAACGTTAATGGGAACAATGCGTTTTGAAAAATTTCTCCATAAAACATAGGCGACCTTTCAAATCATTATTTCGCCAAAATAGATCTTCGAACAATGAGTAATTATTTCTTTGCTAGCTTTGCGTCTTAGGAAGATTGACTGACGATGAGTCAAGCAGAATGAAATAAATAAGTAGATACATGAAAATTGATAGAGAAAATATATATGTATATTATATACATTCTTCTGAAAAGAATTCTATATTTTGATTATTTTCCTGCCATCGGCAAGTTTTATAATGTGTTTTAAATAATCAAATTTTAGGTACAAATAAGAATTTCAGAAAATGATACAAATTTATGTAATGCTCAACAAACTTTGTAAATGAAAAAGCATGGACTGCGAGAAAATATAATTTATCAATCGTGACAAAAAAATTAAAAAGGTTTTGTCTTTTTTTCATATTTCACATTATTTATATATTACACTAAAGTCAAATATCGAAAAATTCATAAAATATAAATAGTTACTCGTGTGGCGCAATAACTGGATTCTGATTCAGAGCCGTGAGTCCGTCAATCTCGCGCGCGAGAGGCTTTTTAAGTCTTCCGTACCGTTATCCGTAATTTCGGTAAAGTTAATGGATCACATCGGTTGGTGTAGGTGAAGATATGGATAGCACAAGTCGCAATTTCCGCTTTCCGTTTTATTCCGTATCGTACCTATCAATTCAGTTGATTTTGATCCAGTAAAATTAGCATCTGCTAATCGCGATAAAAATCTATATAAAAATAAACTTGTTCATCTTTTGAAAATGTTGTAAAAACTAGTTTCGATCATTTTGATAAGGCATGTTTATTAGTTTATTTCGCACCTCATTGAAATGGATTATGGAATATATAAGTAGGAACTACTTTGAAAATAATATAATTAACAAACATATGTGTGTAATATAAAATAAAATTTACACAATTACTACGAAAAAGTTTGCATTTATAAAAAATATTTTGTATTTCAGTAAGTGTACGTGAAGTGGAAAACGCGGCGTTTATTACTATTAACAAAATTTAAAAAAATTTATTTATTTATTTTATTTTTAAATAATATTTTTAATTTTATATTGCATGTCGGAGAAGAGAAAGTCCATATATAATCATATATAAATATACAATCATATAGAATTATATACGATTATATATAAATCTTTTTTCTCGGGATATATATATATATATATATATATATATATATATAAACTTTTAGAGAAAAGACAAAGCATCACTTTGCGGCATCAAATTGCATTCTTTACAATCAAAGGAAAAATTAGTCGTATTATTTTATCGATAAAATAAATAGCGATAAAATTTTTATTACATCGCCGTATTTTTATTTAAAAATTATGTTTATACTATATTTATCTGTATGATAATATTTAGCTTTTAATATTAATATTATATTACTTACGGTTAAATGTGTGAGAAAATCAATATACGAACCGTCTGTGAGCGAAAAAGAAGGAAAATGTAATTTTTGACACGTTTGTTCTCTTTGCATATAACTTATGAACACTATTTCTATGTGAATGTATTGCTTGATCACGTACGAGTTCTACTAACGGTTTGGCGTGTGCTAATTACACAATAATGTCCACCAAATAGAAATCACTAATGCACCTGTGTAACAGTTAACATTTCACATCGTTCGAATTAAGGTCGATATAATTTAATGTATTCATGTTATTTACCATATAACAAATATCTGATAACAATTGTGTAAAATTTTATAAAAATAGATGCGCGGAAAAAAGAGAAATAAATAAATAAATAAATAAATATATATATATATTTAAAATATTGTATAATTTATAATATATTTATGATGTGTGTGTGTGTGTGTGTGCGTGTGTATACACATTCTCTTTTCTCGCGTCTTATTTTTATAAAATTTTACTGTATATATATGTATATGTATTATATATATGTATATGTATATGTATATATATATATATATATATATATATATATATAAATATAATGTATGTGTACATATATGAATCTAAGATTTTAGATGATTAAATTACAACTACTGTAATATATGTTGAACACACATGTATAACATCATATATAAAAAAAAATATTTATATATAATTTTTATAATGTCTCTTTTATAATTTTTCAGTGACAATGTGTTAACAAGATAATAAAACATTGCCACTTATGAGGTATTAGTTTGCTATAATAAATAAAAATGAGATAAAAATCTGTATTTGTATACAAATAATTATATAATATGCTACCTGTACCGTATACTACTAAATGTCGCTATCACTAGAAGAAAAGTCACTCTTAATCTCTTCAAGATTTTGATAGCATCCGTTCTTCTTTCTTATAAGATCTCCCCAGAGAACACTAGTTTTGCACATAGGACAAATACCTTCAATCGGTAAGATCATTCCATCTTTGCTGAATACTTTTGCTAAACAGATTAAATGTGCAATCAAAAGGCAACTCGGTTTTATACAAGTGACAGAATCTTTCTTTACTACACTTGAGCCACAAAGAAAACAAAATATTAGTGACTCTTGCAATAAAATATTATCTGTTCTTTCTCTTGGTTTAACTTTACAACTGATAACTTTGCCATAACATATAGGCACATGTAATGGTGAAGATATACATCCGTGATAGTCTTTAGAAAATTCATAGTCCAACCAACGCAATGTCAAGGGTAAACGGCACCAAGGCCCAACTTTCAACATTTCAGACAGAATTGTTAAACAGAAATCAAACTTCTTTTGCGATGACCTCTTCTTGGGAATATGTTTTAGCCGCCTACTTTCATGTGGATGCTGCCAAGCCCACTCAAACTAAAATGTAATATCATATATTTAATATTTAAACGTAATCATAAATCTATTTTAAAAGATGTATCACAACTTGCTTATCTTTTATTCCTGAAAACTTACTCTAAGTGCAGAAGTGCTATTAGGGAATCCATGAACAATCAAGACCATGTTCCTGAAAATAACAATTATTGGAATTCAGAATTATATGCATGAAAAGTATTTATTTCATCAATTTATTAACAAAATTGATATGTACAAATCTTGCTGTATAATAAGAAAAAATCCAGTTTATGCTTACCATGGACCTTTCTTGCTAGTTTTCCAAGCCCCACCATGCTTTTTACCAGCATTATGTTGCTTAATCCTGCGCCTTGGATTTACAGTGTAACCTATATAAGTTCTACCAAGATACTTTGGATTAGTGCAATACAGTAGATACACTCCAAAAAAATGCTCTACCACTTCAGCCTCTTCGTTCATCATTGAGCAATCGATGCGTATAGCGAGCATAAAGTTTGTTAGCTTATTTAGATTTTTTTCTGTACGTGTATACGTTTTTTGATCGAATTTGACACAGTTTCTTGAAGCCGCCAATTTCAAACCAAAATCGATAATCGTATTGAATTTTGTATTGCTCTCCTCTTAGAATGCGTTTAGAAATATTATCTGTGAATTAAAAGTTAGAGTAGCTTCTAACTGATTAATAAGAACAAAGAAATCTTATTTTTTCTGATTGATCAATTAAATTTTACTTTACGGATAGAATTTCCGTAAATTAAACACACTATATTATCAGCTATTTTTTTCATACAAATTTTTCTACAATTTTTTAAAGAAAAAAAAAGATAGCTCCACAATGCTTTACAAGGAAAGATGTAGTTATTGTTTGTCTCTTTTATATTCTATAAAAGAAGATATATACTTTATCCACATTCGATTATAATAAAAAAAAAAAAAAAAAAAGAAAAAAAAGAAACATATAAGAATTCATTTTTTTAAAATTATATTATCATTATTTTTACTTTTCCTTCTTCAATATTTATAAACTTTAGTAGTCTCATTTAAAGATATTTCAGAGGGAACTTATTAAATAAATCAGGCAATTTTTTTGCCCTCCACAGTTGTATTTGATGTGACCTAGATTACAATGAAAATATTTAGATATAATAATATAACACCGAGATAAGTCTTAATAGATTACTTAGGTGTCTATGCAAGATACATAATATATAATATTGTATAAGTATAGATGACACAATTTATAACATGATTTGGTAATATTCGACACAGTTGCTAATATAAACATTTAATATATTCACTTTATTTTGCATATTTCTATTTTTTTTGCATCCTTTTATTTTATACACGTAGAATACCGTACAACATGACATTGACAATATATATATATATATATATATATATGTGTGTGTATGTGTGTGTGTGTGTGTGTGTGTATGCGCGTGCGCGTGTGCATATGCATACACACATGCATTCACATATATGTGTATGCATGTGTATGCACATGCATACACATATTCATTCTTTTGTATCGTAGTGTTATAGAATATAGTAATAACAGTACGTATCGTAATATATCGAATGTCGCAAAGTTTGCTCGCGTTCGGTGTGTAACATATTCCGATCTTCGTCCTTCGATTATTTAATACCAGTGAAATATCATCTTGTCAAATTGATTGTTAGGCGAAACAGTAGCGAATATAAGACACTACTGACAAAAAATTGGATGGTTGCGCCAAAAATTAATTCTAAACTTGATTTATACATTCATTATGAAATCATCCATCAAATTATTTACCAACTCTAACGGCGCGATTTCTGATAAAATCCATAGAAATATATTCCAATTAAAACGACGGCTAACCAATGAAGGCCAAATTAATGTTAAATTAGATAAACATACCGAATCGGAAAAATCCTCTTTTTTCTCGCTTTATACATTGATTTATATAAAATAATATATATGATGTTCTATATATGATGTTCTATTATTTTTATATGAAATAAAAATCTTTATAATATGCTAAAAAGAAATGTATAGAAATTTTTTCTTTACAATAACTTTTTTTGGGTTGAATCATGCAACTTCTGAGAATAGTGGGTATAATTGTTCCAATAAGATAGAATTCATTGGTAAAATCTCAATCGATCACACAGTCAAAAAATTTGACGGCTATTTACAAAATATTGATCTGAGAGAATTGTCCTGAAACATGTCCTGAAACCAATAAAAAATTAGAATAATTCGAATTATACAACTAGACAGAAATCCACATAAAGAGATTTTATATAGACATAAAAAATTAGTTTAAAACTTGATTTAAGAATGTACGATTATTTTCATGAGAAAATCCGTATTTAAAAGCAGAAAAAAATGAACATTTGTTGCAAACTTTCGATTTTGTGTATGTTTTGTTCATCTTCGAGAAAAACCCCTTCTTTTGCATAATTTCAACGGGAAGGACGATGACGACGATGAGCCTGCAAAATGCTTCCAACGACGGTTTAATTCCACATTTCTCTAACGATATTTTTTTACATCGAATTTCTTTATGGATCACTCTAATACGCATGATTGGCGACGAAAAGTGCTGCATCTCCTGCGGCGCCAGTAACACCACCCGCATATTTGCCAAGCGCCGAGTCGCTGTTAGCCTATTGGAAAACAGAAAATATTTTTACTTGTGATACTGATTGAATGTATTTTTCAAAAAAGTTTGCAAAATAAAATTCAAGATTTCAAGATAAAAGGAGACATATTCTGAACAAATGTTGTAAACAAATTTATGCTAATTTTTTTCAAATATTTTAGAAAAATTTTATAACTTTGGAGACTTCAATTGCGTTTGTGTATGTGTGTGCGTGTGTGTGTGTGATAATAATTAAATAAAATTGATTAGGATTAATAACAAGTTTAAATAATTTATAAAATTCATTCGTTCTTCTTTCATGAAAAAAGAAAAAGTATACACGCACACACACATACATTACAAATAATGCACACATACACACATATATATAAATATACAAATAAATTATCTCGTCAGCTGCGTCAATAAAAAATAATATCAACGTAATCTCATTATTCGAAGAAATATCATGGACTACATTTTCGTAAGAAAAATAATTAAAAATAAATTATTCATTACAACAAATGGATAGGATAAAGATTGCAAGAAAAGTAAATATTCAGGATTGAGATTCTATTATAGAGATTCTATTACTTACCGCAAAAATAGAAAATGCAAAAAGATAAAAGTTTTTTTTAATAGGCGTGAGATTTGATGTAGAGACAGGTGTCAGCAGCTTTGCTAGAAATGCTGCCAGCGACGTATTTACCTTGGCAAGCTGCAGAGTTTGCCTACATAACAAGCATACATTACATAGACATGCAAAACCAGTGCACCATGCATTGCACAAGTACGACTAAGTGATTAAAAATGAGTCATAGAGAACTAGAAGATTTTTTTTCTAATAATAAAAGAAAATTGCTTGCATTGAGTATATACAAAACAAAAGTATATAAAGGTAATTCAAAACAGAATTATTTTGAAAAATAAGTCAGAGATTGAAAGGCAAACAATTAGTGTCAGCTATATATAAATGCAGAGAATAAATAAATAAATAAAAGATGTAAATTTAAAACATAAATAGATTAATTAACAGATGGAGCAAACTCATATTTACATATGCAATCTAATTATAACTGTCTTGACTCTCAATTACTATAGTAGGTATAAATTACATATAAATATTTAATAAAGTATCGAAAAGAATAAGAAGTTTCTATTTATTAATTAATTTTAATATTTTTGAAAAAGAAAATAAGTTTTTAAATTTAGTTTTCCAATATCAATTATAGTATATATTATTTGTTTATCATAATCAAATTTTATATGATAAAATAATGATGTTGATCAGAAATTATAATAGTAGCTGAGAGTTGTAATAATAATTAACGAATCTTTATCGTGTTAAAACGCCTCTCGATGAACAAGAAATTTCCTGACATTTTATCATGTGTGCTCAGCATTTACCTTTGCCCTTTTAAGCAATTCCTGCTGGCCGGCGGCAACCTGATCGGGCTTGCCTTGCCAAGCGCGAAGTACGGAAGCCTGCAGAGCGCGTCCATAACTAAAGGTCAACGTCCAAGGTTTCTTTGCCGGGTACTTATTGATGGCATCCAGATTGACCGATGCTTCCTCCTCGGATTGACCACCGCTGAGGAAGGTGATGCCGGGTACCGCTGGTGGCACAGTGCGCAATAACGCTGTCACCGTGGCGGCAGCGATCTGCTGGGGAGTCGCCTTCGTCGGACAACTCTGGCCTGGTGTTACCATATTAGGTTTGAGCAATGTTCCCTCAAGATATACATGATGATCTGAAAGGGCCTGAAAAAATAGAAATGGATATTATCAAAACTTACTATGTATAACGAGTAAGTCATTTTTATGAAAACGTTAAAAGATGATTTTTCAATAAATTCATCATGTTTAAGTGATTCTCAAAACAATGTTTTATCTTCGAAAAGTTATTAGATATTTCAAATGTGTATA
Source organism: Cataglyphis albicans (assembly GCA_038406275.1). NCBI lineage: Eukaryota > Metazoa > Arthropoda > Insecta > Hymenoptera > Formicidae > Cataglyphis > Cataglyphis albicans. The sequence continues at coordinate 6,093,288 of JBCAUJ010000020.1, forward strand.
AAGTCTTTTAATTTAAAATCACGCCTCATTTTAATAAATGTTAGAAAATAATAATGAGAATCTGAAAGACGCAAGCCGTTTGTAAATAACGTAAAGGTAAACTGCACCTTATAAACGGCCGCAAGGACCTCTTCCGTGACTTGTTGACAACGAGCGAGGTCATGGTCACCATCGGGAAGGATCTCAGGCTCCACGATCGGTACAATCCTAGCGCTTTGACAAATGGAGGCGTAACGGGCCAGAACATTGGCATTCTCCAAAATGGCAAGCTTGCTCGGCGTATCCTTTGTAATCTTCAACACGCATCGCCATTTGGCAAAATGGCAGCCGTCCTTCTTGTACTGGATGCAACGCGCCTGGAGATCATCGAGACCCTGGGTTGTGCATTCGTTATCCGTGCCGAATAACGGAACGACACCTTTATCGACCTTGATGCCGGGGATAATGTTGCGCTGCTTCAATAACTCGACGAACGGCGTACCATCATCGGCCTTTTGATAGAGAGTCTCGTGGAAGAGGATCACTCCGGAGATGTATTGTCCAATGACATCCTGAGAAGAAGCGAGGCCAAATGTATTTATTACGATCGTGATGTTTCGCTCGAGCAAAAATTTAAAAAATTCTTTTGAATAAATTTAATAGTTCATATACATTATATAAAAATATTGTATACATATATAAAAATTAAATACACACACACATATACATGCGCGCGCACACACACACACACACACACACACATATGCACGCGCGCACGCACACACACACATGCACGCGCACACGCACTGAAAGCAACATTTTTTAAAATGCAAATTCCTTACCAAACATGAATCGGACGTACCTTCGTTGTAGTGAAAAGAAGTTGCCTATAAGCTTTGCGGTTTTCCTCAGTATTCTCAACGTTGATATCCTGAAGACGTTTACCAATCGTCGCGGTCGACTCATCAGCAGCCAGGATACCCTTGCCGGGTGCCACAATCTGTTGGGCGATCGTATGTAATTGCTCCATCAGCTCGGGTTCGAGCTTACTGTATTTTTCTGCGACCATTTTCTGTAACGCACAAAATAAAGTTCTATTAGCTGATCACATACAAGATATAACAATTAAGTTATTCTCAGAAGTAATCTTGATGACATCGAGATCAAATTAGTTGATGAATGATGGAAATGACCAAAAATACAAAAAGTTAACTGAAAAGTTAACTTAAATCATTAATGGATAACTATAATTCACTTCTATATAGATAGAAAAAAAATTAATTTACGGCCGATGCTTTAAAATTCCCTATCGATTCAATCTATCGATTCAAGAAGAAATCCAAAAGATTACTCACGTACTCGATGATCCGTAGCATGCTCTTTTGTCAAATTAAATATGAGAATGTGCTCCGTAATCGATCAATGAAACGTAGACGAAACAACTTTTTAATATTACAGATGAAATCGAATGATTATATCGTAGAATGAAAATTCCCCTCTTGATCTCGACGTCTATGTCGAATTACATTGTACGATTATATTATATATTGTACAACATTATATATATATATATATATTTCTTTTATTTCTCTCGAGGACAGGATAATCAAAGAAGCGCGCAGCTTCACTAAACGTGAATCGGAATGCATACCTTCTCAACGTATCTCGTTTTCTTGACGTGTATTCGGACGCGGAAGAACGACAATGATGATGATGATAAGCAGATTTACGCCCTTTATTACAATGTTGTAATCATAAAGATCGTCACAATTACGTTTACATTACGTATGTCAAAGTTTACGCTGCTTATCGTTTTTCTGATTTTCCGGCAGATTTGTATTTTTTTTTTGCACGCAACGAAACGAGAACAGCAAATGCAACAGCGAGCAATTTATCTTTAATAACGATGAATCAAACATCGATACAACGAGAAAGAGAGAGAGAGAGAGAGAGAGAGGAGTAAATTAAGAGAGAGAGTGTGGTGAGAAAATAAATGCGCCATTGACGGATACAAAAACGACGCGCCGACTATGGGGTGACGAGCCCCCGCGCGACTTGATATTTCTTTGTACAACTACATCTCGTTGCGTTTCTCGCGCGAGCACGTCTCGTATACGGCTGCGACTCGCCGCCGACTGTCGTTTTATCCTAGTGATACGCAATGCATTGCACCCCCGCTCACCTCGCTGACGCGAATAAGAAAGGAGGAAAGGGGTGGTGAACGAGAGTACCTGGCTGCAGTGTACCGCAGCCATGCAAGACAGAGGAATCGAAGAAAGCGGCGAGGGCGAGGGCGAGGGCGAGGGCGAGGGCGAGGGCGAGGGCGAGGGCGAGGGCGAGGGCGAGGGCGAGGGCGAGG
>JBCAUJ010000020.1:6095725-6109875 GCA_038406275.1 Cataglyphis albicans
CGAGGGCGAGGGCGAGGGCGAGGGCGAGGGCGAGGGCGAGGGCGAGGGCGAGGGCGAGGGCGAGGGCGAGGGCGAGAAGGGGTGGCATGTCCTGCACCGCCGTGCTGTCAAGAGGGTGGAGGTACGATTGGCTAGCTGCAATGCAGCACGCGCAGCGTCTCTGGTACGCGCGCGCGCTCTCTCCCTCTCTCTTTCTCTCTCTCTCACTCTCTCTCTCTCTCTCTCTCTCTCTCTCCTTCTCTCTCTCTATCTCTCTCCTTGTGTCCTGCGTTCAGCCTAAATTCACCCGCATGACTTGAAATGCATCGGCATCGGCCAATCTTTTTCATAAGCGAACACGCATACTTCTCCCTATCGGTGTCGGTAATTTGTTTCATCTATAAGTTAACCAATCTTTGCTTTGTTAAATCTAAAAAGAAATTTTTGCCCCGATGAGAATGTGATTAATAATAAGAGAGATTATAAATAACTGAAAAATAATTCAATATTACAGTTTCTTAAAAAGATTTAAGAGTTTAATGCAAAATTTTTTCTTAAGAAGTAGAGAAAAAAAAATTAGTGTATAAATTCAATTCTTTAAATTAAATTTAAGTTTTTTTATAATTAATTTTGTCAAGCTTTGAAAAAAGAAAATAAGACTATTGTTAAACTAAAATTCAATTTTTAGGTCGCGAACTGATAATGCCTGAAGAGAAAGAGTATCATTGTAAATAAACAATAACAAGTAACTATAAACAATGCTATTTACATGCTCTTTTACGCATGTAAACTGAATTCATTTACCAGTATGCTAGAGTAATTTCAATTTTGTTTTGTTTAATCTTGGAATATTATTTATACATATATGTAGCACGAGAAAAACATTGTTATGTTTTGCTTTTGTTTTGAAAAACTTTTTCTGGAGTGTAACGTTACACCCAACATATAAAAATGAAAATTTTTAATCACAGAGAAATACGAGGCTTAAGGGAATGTAGAGTTCATATCCGGTTGCGTATTGTGACAAGGGTTGTTATAATATGAGTTAAAATGGCAAAAGTTTAAATTTGTTCATTTGTACAAATTTACATTTAATTATATTTTTACACGCGATACATTAAATAAAAACCAAACATGATGCAATTCATGTGTTTTAAGATTTAAATTTAAATTAAATTCTCCTTTTTCTATTAACAGAAATAATCGCAAGTTTAAAGAATTACGATTTTCATACATATGAAACCAAATTTTTTTTTTAAACACTAAAAAAACACTCGATAAAATAAATGTATGTATACCAGAAGGCATTGAGCATTATTTATACGAGCAATAATTGATTCAATTAGGAAACAACTAAAGACTCGAAAAAAGATAATATAATCCATAGTTTGGAAATATTAGCAAAGATAATCGAATACGAGTTAAATCCTCGATTAAATCCTCGTCTCTGGCAAAAAGTCTTGACGAAAATTGCTATTTTTATCTTTCTTGCGCGAGACAGTTATAACCTGTCTAAAATAACTACAGAGTTAACTACAATGCTAAACGCTTTCCACGCATAATAATATGTAAATATATTATATTAATGTAATTACAATATATATTGTAGTGTGTAATTATATTTTATAATGACTTATTTATTTAAAATAACGTGAAATTTTCAAGTTAAACTTTGATTTTAAATTAAATTTTAATTAATAATGAATTATTTGCACGGCATAATATATAATGTCATGTGTAATTATTATTTATATAGAAAATATATATTTTGACATAAATTGATGTCCTAAAAAAATAAATTCATCTTGCATGCGTTGCATAATCTTGCGTAAATCATTTTCATGGCGTAATGCGATGTAAAGATGTTTGTTGACAATGAGGCATACGCACGTCGAATCGGACAAGGATAGCTGATCATATACTTGATTTTGTTATCAATTATACATATGTATCACCTTTTTACCGCGTCTTCTATCGATAGTCACAATTGTAAGACTATGTGTGGGAAGCAATTTTTGGCAGTAGCCCTTTTGTTTATTGGTAGATTTTTTTTTTACATTTGCAAACCGAACCTATTTTCTTATCATTCGATCGGTATGTGTGTGTATATATGTATGTATACACATACAAGGCTGGTGGAAGAACCTGCGGTTGACTGAGGTTTGCGCGAAATACGCTTGCGCCGTATTTCCTAGTTGAGAAAAGGTTCAATATCAGAGAACTTGAATCTAGAATTCTAGAATCACGCATTCACTATATTTGAAGTACGCAAATGCAGTGCGTTTGCAGAATTCGCGATGCTGACTTCGTAAACAGAAATCGACTAGCTAGGTAAGATTTACATTAAAACCCATTTTCACATCATTTATTAAAATCACTTTAGAATTGAAGATATACATAATTTTAAAAATTGGCAATTATTGACAATTAACTAAAGACTTTAAATTATTGGGAGAAAATTATTGGGAGAAAATTATTTTTGGAACGAATGAATTTTTTACGCAAAGTAACAGAGATGTGATAGCTATTTATCTATAAGTTTGGTATCATAATAAAATTTTAAAACGGCAAAAGAATCTTTTTCGACGCACATTCGTATAAATTGCATCATCAGGGAACACATGCATATTATAGTGTGGCAAGGCTTGCCAAATACATAACAATGTGCATAGCGACGCGATATATTTCTCTATAATATTGTCGCCTTATATATGTGTGTGTGTGTGTGTGTGTGTGTGCGCGTGCGCGCGTGCGTGCGTGCGTGCGTGTGTGTGTGCGCGCGCGCGCGCAAATGTTAGATCTATCGAAGAAAAGTACAGAGTGAAAGTGAGCATTGTCAAATAAAACTGCTAAAACTTGAAGGAGCTTACGTTATTGATGTGGAATAGCGACAATTTTCATATACGCAGTCTACTTTTCTAAAAAATTGGAAATCTACACCGTAAAGAAAATATGCATCAATTTTTGACTTCTCCATATAAAGGAATGCATAAGCATCTTTATATTATTCTAATAACGACATTTTTATCTTCTTCTTTTTTCTCAGTTGAGAATTTTTTAATATCAATATATTTAGAATAATTATCGAATTTAATAATAATATATTGATAAGCAAATAAATATTTTTCTCTAATATTTAAAAAATTATGAGATATAAAGATATGTAATATATAATAATTGTGATTAAAATCATTTTGATCATTCGTCTTTATAAAAATATACATATATACTGAAAAAATATATACTCGTGTATATACAATATATATATATATATATAACGCAACAAGTATGCTTTCAACTGACAATAAGTACATTCGCGCATGCACATATATATATATACATGTCAATTGTCTTGCCTTAATATTAATGCATACGCTATTAATTCCACTTGCACGTGACTGTTTTGTTTCGTCAAAATAATTGCCAACATGTTCACATATCTATAAATATTGGATTGCATAATGTGTTTGATGTTCGTCCATAGATAATTTTCCTCTATTTTACATGTTGCAATTACATGATAACATGATGAAATTATTTTATGAAAGTCGCTTTTTATTGTACCATGTCTCTTTTTTATCGTTTTTTTAATCAAATTTTTTATCAAATTTTTAATTTTCGATTGCGTATAACGGAAGATGTGCGCCCTTCCAGAATCTCGTATTAGTGCGTTATTGTGAAGGGGAATGTGCTCAACTATTGTACATGCGAGCGAACGGCTCAGATAAATGATGTAACAAAATTATAGTTTGCTTAATCAAACTCTTTAATACAAATAAATAATTTTTCGACTTTATGAAATGAAATTACGTTCAATTTACTTTTGCATTAAATTGATATATATATATATATATATATATATATATATATATATATATGTATATGCTATATGATATATATGTATTTTAATTACAACATGGTGTGAGTCTTCAAAAGTTTTGCTTGATATAAAGTTTGTTTTTTTTATTATACTTATTAGTTTCTCTATATAAAAAATCTTATTTATTTTTTTTACAGATGCCAAATCAATATTCGACGATAGATATTAACTAGTTTTTTTTTTTTATTATTTGAATTTATGAATAAGATTTTATAGCTTGACTTGACGACTACGTTTGACGAGAGATTTGCATATTGCGAAAAATAATTGTCCTGTATTCTCGCACATGATGGATCACACGTGCAATGTGATGCGTGCGTGTATAGAAATTCTGGAGTCGGATCGAATGATAAGAGCAATATATTAACAATAAAATTTCGAAACGAGATATAGAAGCAAATGTGATACACATCGTCAATTAATAAACGAATGAGAACCGCACGCGACATTGATGACGATCAAATGTCAGTCAAGGTCAAAGGTCGTTATAGATAAAATTGAGCGTCAAATATCAGATATTTCTCTCGAAACGATATCCATAAAAAGACGTGGAATTTTTCCATGTGACAGCACACAAACACTCACCTGTTTGTAGAAATGTGGACCGATTCGTGTATGAAAAATCGTGCGTGTGTGTCAATATGCGTGTAATCCAGCTGATGGTTGGAGTGTGACTGAGAGGGACTACGCGAGCCGTCGTCGGTTTCAAAGTCTTTCTGGATGCATGTATATTTGTCACGCGCGTGCGCTGTCGCTCTCTCGTTTGTGCGGGTACTCAACTCTTATGGGACGTAACGGTCGCGCGATCAGCTAGTCAGTACCTTCGTCTGACCTTAAGCCTGGAGTCGAAAGAGAAGAATGCATAATTTAATCTCTTGTGCAATTTCTCTAGAGCACATTCATAAGCGGACAATAATAATGATAAAAATTTGAGAAATGCATACAAACAAAAATATATATGAAACATATATAATTAGAAGAACGTAAAATAAAGGTAGATATATAACTTACAATTAATATTCGGTTTCATTCCCATTAATTAAACATTATTTTAAGACAATTGCTAATCATAAATTGTGATTATCTCATAACACGATTAAACATGTATATATATATATATATATATATATATATATATATATATATTATGTATGAATTAAATTCAATTAATTAAGGTTGCCTTACAATGTCTGAACAAATTTTCTTCAATGTCATCATTTTGCTGCACTCGCTTGTTACGTTACTGGTGTTTACCACGTGAATGAGCCATTTAGGAAAGAGAGCATAGGAACAGCGATGACGATGACGGCATATCGACTAGTACATAGACAAAAGTCCAAGTACAAGAGCTTTGCGCTGAGAATCACTGCTTTAGGGGTCACTCAAGGGCACCTTGCTCGACATTCACCGAAATTGACGAGCACATTTTCCAAACATTATTAAAGATTGATGTATCTATTAGTATCGTGTGATGCGTGTGTTAATATCGTCAGAACATGCCTCCCTTTTCATATTCGCCAAGCTGTCTTATCACGAATGATAAATATCCATTGACAAAATGAGCTTGACAGATTCTTATCGCTTTGCTTCTTATAATGTGCCAGTAAACTTTAAGAGATACGATTTCTTCGGACACTTATTTTTATTGCATCATTCTGTAATTTTTTCACATCATATTTATTCAATGTGGTTGAATTTTTTTTACATTCAGTCAAATACATGAAAATGTTGATATTGATACAAGTATTGATAATAGTGAATGAAAATGAGATAAATATATTTATACTATTCAATATTTTTATACATGGAACATTTGATTACATATATTTTGAGTGATAAATGATATTTTTGTCGATATCACCGTTTCAGCGTCGTTAGATACCGCCGTTTTAGCGTCAAAAGTGCAAAATTATTTATCATTATTTATAGGTTGCATAAATTTTCAGTTCAGATTCCACTGCCAGTAGAAAATCTATAGTTTATATCACATACACTATAGATTTTCAGTACTAGCAGTGAATATCGGAACTTATTGTTAATTATATTTATCCCAACAAAAAATATAATATAGAAAGTAGCTTTATCATTTATCATTTTTTTATACAATATAAAAAAATGTACTTGTAATAAGATTCTGTAAAATTTTATAAGTGTGTGCTTTGTGTTTAATAATATAAAACAAATATATCCAGTATCTAATTAACTCGATTTTTATAATGTTCTTACGATCAAAAGATAGCATTAATATTTTGAATGGGACTGTCGTTCTGCCCAAATTGTAACTTTCCTAAAGACGCTTCGGAGCATAATTTGGCTCTTGCAAGAAAAACGGTTTGAGCCTGATTTATATTCTCCGGATTGTTTTTCCAAATTTTCATTGCTGAATTCTATGACAAAATAGATAGTATAAGTTTCAAAAGCCTAAGTCAAAATTTAATGTTCTTAAAGTTTTAATACAAGTTTATTATAGTAAGATTTTCTAAATTATTCGCGTTTTTTTATTCCATAGGTTTTTCTTATCGTCTACAGTCTTTAATATATTGCCAAAGAATTTATGAAAAATACTATTAATAACTTTAAATAATTAAATAAATTTAATTATAATTTATAATTAAGTAAATTTAATTATTTAAAATCACATGAATTTTGATATATGTACCTGCAGAGCACGTCCGTAACAGAAACTGAGTCTCCACGGTTTCTTATCATCATACATGTTAATTGCGTTAAGATTTAGCACAGCTTCTTCGTCACTTTGACCACCGCTCAGAAAAAAAATTGCCGGAACTGCTACGGGAACTGTTCTTCGTAATGCTCTTAATGTATACTCAGCGACAATCTGTAACGCAAATTTTTTTTTAATATAATTAAATAATACATCAACAATTTACAAAGTATTGATTTATTGAATATGAAAATTTAATTTTATAAAGTTTTACATTTTAAAAACAATAATTATTAACAAATTATTAAATATTTTATATTTATGATAAACTATTTTAATCAATTTAATATTACTTTAACTTCTTTAGACAAATATTAAAAAATATATTCTTATAAAAAAAAGATATAATACGTATATATGTTTAATCTTATTAAAATTTGTTAAATAACACCTGCGGGGTGCATCTTGTGGGTTTTTGAATTCCCGGCAACACCATTGCTGGCTTCAAAATCATCCCTTCGAGATATACATGATGTTCGTTTAATGTACGAAATAAAATGGACAATATCTCTTCGTGAACTCGCAGAGCTTGACTTATATCATATTCGCCATTACTCAATATTTCCGGTTCCACTATGGGAACCATTCGCGCGCTCTGGCAAATGTTGGCAAATCTAGATAACAGCAACAAAGTACACAACGAAATCACATCAACGAAAATATGTTACATGTTATACATAATGGACACTCTATATTGCACAATGACCGTTTGCAAACTGTATATTTTATGCAATTTCCATATACAAATTATTGCTTTTATAATTCTATCAAATTTCGAATTTTTATCCACCGGTGTGCAATACAATTATCGTGTCGTCAACTATGAAAGGCACGTATATAATATTTATGACAAGACTTTATAAAGTTTATTGCGCAACATAAACGCATAAATTTTTACGATGTTGTGCCAAATATATAAGTAGATGCGCGACATATAAGATGTGCGAATATCGAAATGACCAAATACCTCGCAAGAACGTTTGCATTGGTGCTCATCGCCAATTGACTAGGACATCGTTCCGAAATTGAAAAGACGCATCTCCATTTGGCAAAATGGCAGCCTTCCTTTTTGTAGCGACTACAATTTTCCCATAGGTCATCCAAACCTTGCGTAGTTTTCTCGTCCTCGGTGCCTAGAAGCGGCACCAGACCTCGATCGACCTTGATGCCGGCTAAAATGTTCTTTTGACGCAAAAACTCGACAAATTCTATATCTTTCGACGTTTTCTGATAGATTGTTTCGTGTTGCAGAACCACGCCACTTATATATCGCGAGAGTTGAGACTAAAAAATATATGAGAGTATTATAATATATGTATATAATATATATTGTTATACTGTACTAAGAATGTATATTGATTTGAGAGAGAAATAATTCATAATATTTGCTTAATAAAATTTTCCATATATACAATACATATATAGTTCAAGATAGTAATGAAGAAAAATGCATATTTAAATATTCCTGAATAATGAACAAGTTTTTAATAATACAAATTAATTAATTTGTAACTAGTTTACATGTATACTGACTTTTAGAAAAAAAGAGATTGTTATTTTTATTTATTTTACTTTTATCTCTATTTAGATAATATTTGCAAAAAATAAATTTTTCAAATGCGTTAATTTAATTGTTGTACATTATACTCTTGAGTATACTATTGAGATTGCAGTTATATTTAGAATCTGTTGCGTAATGTTTTTCTCGTGCAATTTAAAATTTCGGCCGCCGTTGTATGTAGTGACCTTATCCGCAGACAACAGCATCTCTCGATAAGCACATCTCGTGACTTCGGTGTTTTCTATACCGAGCTCTTGGAATCTTTGATCCAGACTCGCCGGTGTCTCGTCGCAGGCTACTAATCCTTTTCCAGATGCGGCAATCGTCTCGATGATCTTTTGTAATTCCAAACAAATGGCAGGATCGAGTTTGGCACATTTTGCGGATGATGAAATCTAAACATGTACAAATAAAAAATAAGTACTGACATAAAATTTTTTCAATAAAATATATATTCAGAGATAATAAAATAACTAATTAGGAAAGAAGTTTTTTTATATTCTAATTTGATATATATATTTAGCACATTTCAATATATATATATATATTGTGAGCCTTAACAACAGTTAACAGAATACATGTTGGAAGAAAGAAAGAGAAATGTATTCAAATACAGAAATTTTTTTTTCATCATACTTACATAACTCTCTCGCTTGTTCTTTTTCTTTCTTTCTGACGTGTATGATTGATATCAAATATTTAAAAATATATCAAAAAATATATTCGATTTCAAAGACTTTTAATAAAATTTATTATTTAACCCAATGACCTGTTTTACTACTGATTACTGATATTTGCGAGATATCATCGAGTAGAACACGATATTCGTAAATAAACCGTGTTTAGAGTTTTCTTGCTAAATCAAATTAAATCACGAGATAGTACACACATTGCATTTTGTGTTTGTAAAAATCTCATTGTTTTATTACGCGATCTAATTTATGATATAAATAAACTATCCAAAAAGATACTTATTCGCGATTAATTATTTTTAGCCAATATATAGATTATATATGCTTTTAAGATATATAATATATAATTTAATTATAATATTTGTATACATTAATAAGAAAATATAACATCTTCATTTTGTGCATTTAATTGCCAAATATTTGAAGTTATTAATAATATATATATATATATATATATATATATATATATATATACATAGCTTTTTTATATTGTCAAATATAATAATTGACAATATAATTAAAGCAGCTACAATACACGATGATGAAATAAAGCATAAAGATTACCTTGTCTTTGCAACAACATTTTTCCTCAAATTGCATAATTTTTCGACGTCAAAGAGCAATGGCATATGTATATATATATATATATTCATATACATATATATATTATGATATATTTTTTTATTAATTTACTCCATCAATGATGTCATTTACGTACTTATTAACATATATGTGATTGCATAAAAAATAACTCTAAAGATTTTTGCTAGGTACAAACATAAAGAAAAGCCGATATATGCATTAATTGCGGTTTTGATACAAAATCGATATTTTTTAGAAATCGAAACGAGATGAAATCGAAATCGAAAGTATATCGAAATTTGATCGCAAAAAAGTATACGTATAGTGCTAGTAGCAGAACAGTTAACAGTTAGTAGCATGGTAATGCAGATGAATATTAATTTTGCATCTTTATAATAAAATAACTTTGAAAATTTGCGTTTGAGAGTTTGCAGGAGAATATATTTTGCGAAGAGGTTGCGCATCGCGCGGCGCCTAATGGCGTTCGTAGTAACTGATAATAATAAGTAGTGTGCTAATATGTTTCAAAATTTGCTCAAAAATTCGTTTTTCAATTACCAGGAAAATATATTTCGCGAGGAGCGAGGTACGCAAAAGAGATGATGGTGGATGGATCCTGGAGCGGGAGGAGATAAAGTATTTCACATTCCACGCGAATATTCGAAGATATTCGAGAATAAAAATACAAAATTAGTATTCGTGATTTGCATTAAGCCGGTCACACACATTTATTTCCATAACCGTAATCATAACCATAACGTAAAGATTCAATCAATTGCATTGCTTAATTCGGCTGTCCATAACAATGCGACAGCCGAATTAAGCAATGCGATTGGTTGAATCCTTACGTTACAGTTATGGGATCCGTGATTCCCGCAATAGGCTTAGACTCACAGAACCAAGTTTTTCACGATAAAAGACGACGCGATAACCAATTAATTTTTTGCTCTTATGGTCAAGTTGTAAATTGATTGGCTATTACGTTGCCTTTTGTCTTGTTCTATGTCCTATGTGCAGGAGACCTATTACGGTTTTCGAAACAAAGTAAAAAATACAAAAAGGAGGAAATTCACTAGAATATCTACAATTTCATTTGTTGAAATCTAGTAAATCTGTTTACTTTTGTAATTTTCACCTCGTTTCATGAACTGCGGAGCGCGCACATGTACAAATTTATAACATAAGTAACTCTAGAACAGTAATATAATTTTATTACTATCAATTACATTGTTATTTATATTAAATATAACGCACGTGCGAGGCAGGTTGCAGACAGAACATCTATGAATCCTGCATTAAGTGCAATCTAGTTTTATTTAGCAAGCATCATACATCTCTTACATAAAAGCATGTATTAGCTATGGCTGACATCAATGACATTATTTTATTTGATAAAATATAAAACTTTTGCATGCAAAGAGTTAAGCATAAATTTTTTCTCGATTCGTTGTATTGAAGTATATTAATAAGTAAAATATTTATAGACATCTTTTTTGTTATTGCTCATTAAAAGTACTTTGTAAAATTTCGTAGCCGCTTGCATAACGCTTAAAAATATATGTATATATATATATCATATATATACATACTACATGCATCATTGAACAACTGTAAACTGTGAACAACAAAAATGGCGTATCGCGGTGTAAAGGGATCCGATCCATTTGTATCAAAAACTTCGCGAAATGAACGCTTCGCGCAAATGTCAAAGCAAGAACAAATTATTCAACAAAAGAAATTGGAAATTCAAGCGAAAATGCAAGAACAGAAAGCAAAAGAAGCCGTAGAATGCATGAAAAAGTCAAATTCATCAACTTCGACCACAACAGTTAGTAAAGGCAATTGTATAAAGTAAGTCTCCTCCGTGCTCATCGTTTTATTATATCAATTCAATCCCGAAAGCTGAAGCTTATCATTATATAATTTATTTGTTTAATATCTATATTGATTAATTAGGAAATATGAAAACAAAATTCATCATTTATTTGCGTATCTATAGGGAGGAAGATGAAAAGTCTATTGCATCCCTTTCTATGAATGTATTTGCCAATGATGGTAGTTTTCTTGATCAATTTAAGAAAATAGCAAATAAAACAACTGGCAGGCAAGAAATTCAGCCGGATAAGCCTGAAGATAAAAAAAAAGATGAGAAAAACTATGACAGTAGAGAAAGAGACAAAGAAAGAAAACGGGATGACGAAAAAAGTAGAGATTGGGACAGTAGAAGAGATCGTAGAAGAAATGATTCGCGTTGGGGAAGGAATTTGGATAGAAAACATAGTTCTTCTTCGAGTCCATCACCTACAAGGCGGAGATCATCGCCTAGTCCTGAGACACGGCGTAGTTATAATCAATCGCAGAATGGACAACGTGCACAATTTAATCAATTTTCGATTCAAAGTAATAATCATGCTTCTTCCATCCCATCTCTTATGTCTCAACCGGTGCAAATGCAAATGACAAATATTCCACCCCCGAATATAAGAAATTTGACACCAAGCGTTCCATCCACGCATTTGCAGAGGATACCAGTGTCAAAGAATTTCAACACCAATTACACAAATATAAGTGATCATTCTAACAATGTTAGAATGCAAATTGCACCATCACATATTATACGTCCTGCTCTCCCTATCCAAACCATTCCGCCTAATACAAATGTTCCACCACCAAACATGCAATTATCTCAATCTATGCCAATGTCTAATTTATCTTCGTCATCCAATGGACAACAACACCTTATACAAAATCCACAACAATGCAGCATACCACCCCCATCATGTAGCACTAACTTACAGCATCCAAATATTCCACCACCTAACATACCACCGCCGAATATTTTACCACCGATGTCGCAAATGCCACCGACCATGATACCTATTACGGGCTCACAAACCATCGTGGTGACAGTACCAAGCGTGGCCAATGTTCCACCTCCAAATGTGATAACATCCATGATAATGTCAGCTCCTCCACCAGTGCATTCTGTTCCATCAACGATTAATTCGATTCCACCACCAAACTTGAATATTCCTCCGCCGAATGTTCCACCTCCCACTGTCATTGCGAATACAGCACCATCGCGCGGTCTTGTGTCCACTGGCTATACTCTTTCTAATCAGGTACCTATCTCTGTGGGTCCTCCTAATATTCAAATACCACCGCCTGTGAGACCGCCGACTAATCTACAAAGTCCTGAACAAGGTAAGATATCACAATTGAGGAATATATATATATATATATTTTTTTTTTATTGCATAACGTTATTTATAAGCAGAAAAAACATTCTTGTTTCTCATCTCTTTTGTGCAATTTTAATATTGTGGATTGTTGGAAGATTATTTGTTTATGAGACATGGTATTTTAAATGGAATTATATAAATAATATTTTTTATTTCTATCTGAATCAGTATAAATATGAAATATGTATATGTGTGTATGTATATAAAATAAAAAAAAAACCCGCGAATTAAGATATTATTATACAAAGTGTCTGACAAAGGGTTCTAAGTGTGTCTAGTAGAGGCTGAGCAACTGGCACGCATCGTGGCTGACTGTGGAGATGAAATTGAACAAGAAGTGCGAGAGAAGAATGCTCAAGATCCTAAATTATGGTAACTACTGTCCTCACTGGTCCTTAATATTTCCATTCCCTATTCCTAATTTGCAATACACAACATTAATATTTTTATATATCTCTCTGGAACATTTTTTTATTTTATAGAATATCAAATATCTATAATACATTTCTTAACAATATCAATAACACGAAAAATTGAATATGCAACTTTGTTAACTGTCTGCTTAATGTGAATTATTGCAAATATATGTGCTTGCATTCCTAAATATCAATTGTATTACAAGGAAATTTGTTTATTATAACATACACGGGCGCGCGTGTATATATAATACATATTTCTCATATTTTCATAAAACAATCTATGATATATATGACATATTCTAGATTTAATAAACTTACCAATAATATGTGCATTCTAACATTAAATATAACATGAATATATTCTTTCTTGTAATCACAATAACGATATTACATTATATATTTGACATATTTTTCTATAACTTAGTATAAAAAATTGTTTATTTTTATTACAATAGAATTATTTAATGTATATATTCTGCTCATATAATAGTTTATGTGCACATAAAAAAAAATATTTATATGTAAAACTACAAAAAAATGTTATAAAAGATACAATTGTGTAAAAAGACTTGAAGCAAAATATTGTTTTCTTATTGAATTTTTGTATATATTACATAAAATTTCTAAGCATATATTTTATCTGTTTTGTAGGCATTATATATATATATATATATATATATATATATATATATATATTTTTTTTTTTTTTCTTTTTTTTATATATATATTTATTTTCAAATATATCGGGTTTTATTTTATTATCTCGTTTCAATATATTCCTTTGGCAAAAACATAATATATCTAACTATAATGTGAATAATCAGTTACATAATAAAAAAAAAATGAGATAAACAGTATTAATAATGAAAAGTAGATAAAGATATATATATAATATATATATATATATATATATTTATATATATTACACACGTTTTGAAGTAGATATATACTAAATGTATTATCTTATAATAATGCTTTCAACTTTCTTTAATCCAATTAAAATTTTACATTTATATATATATATATATATATATATATATATATATATATATATATATCTTTATTTAAAA
>JBCAUJ010000020.1:6115230-6125298 GCA_038406275.1 Cataglyphis albicans
ATATATATATATATATATATATATATATATATATATATATATATATATATGTATGCTTGTTTACCTCACAAAATAAAATAATTGATTATAAATGAGAGAAAATTTTAGGTGAAAAAAATTTTCAAATTTTAGTAGCATTTTTAAATGGCAACCCTATTACAATTTTTATGAACTTACCAGCTTGTACTAGCTTGTACTTACATAATCATGACTTTCATACGTTGCACTTTCATTTTCGAAAGTGTGATGTAATCACACTATTTAGATAGAGGAATCCGATAAAATCTAAACTATCGCCATAAAAATATTGTGGAATTTTGAAAAATCTCATAGTATTATGAAAAGTAAAGACAATTATATATATAGATGCAATTGTTAACTTAATATTGTTTGGAATATTGTATATACTCCTGTTTGGAGCATGTGTGTGAAAGTTTAATGATTATGTCGCAAAGTAAATACTTGCATTTTTGCGTTGCAATGTTTTGATTGATCAATGAGACGATTACGATGACTGACGGATGATCAAGATAACATGTATTTTTCGAGTACGAGTTGATTTGCGAGAATTTGCCGATTGCTGTGCATTTTCATCGATCTTGATTGCTCAATGAGAGATCGAGGATATATGGAGATTGTATCATAGCGAATATTTCAAGGCGAGATATAACCATTCTCCGACAAAGAATCGTAATTCGTGATTCGGCCTTACTCCAGTATCCTCGGCATTATAAACGAACAAACTTCGCCCGCAGCTGTCTCGTGTTATTTTGCTCTCGCTCTCCTTTTATAATCTTATTTCCAAACACAAATAAAAGGCGCAACAAACTATAGTGGGATCGATTGTTAGTAGACAATCATAATTAATATTATTGAATCACAATATTTCGCGCATACTATATTATTTCTAATGTTTTTTTTTCCTTTTAAATTTATTTTTATTTGTCTTTTTCCGTCATGTATTCATCTTCTTGATATAATATTGAATATATTCGATTCACTTTAATATTACATACTTCTTTATTTCCTTCACTTTCCCTCGTTATCTTTACCTTGTGGCACGATCTTTAAAATTCCGATACGTTCGACACGCATTGTTGATCACGATCACAGCGAGATGGGTATCATTTGTTGGTTATGGAAAAAAATTCTTGTGTAATTTTTAATTTTTAATTTGCATTAGATACTTTCGCACGACTACTATAATTATCGTTTGTACATTGTAAATCTAAATCATGATGCGCGCACATTAAAGTTGAATAATAAACTTGTGTAGCAGAGGACAATGTATTTTATTATATTATCAATAGTAATATTTTCGAAAGAGAATGTTATAAAAATTTATAACTCGTAGACGATTCTTACGAGATTGCGAGTTCAAGAAGAACAATGTGTTTGGGAAAATTATTTAAAGTTGACAATTCAATGTTTTCTTCAATTTTATTTTGCGGAAAGAAAAGAGAGATATTGCGTCTTAAATTTTCTTTTAAAAAATACAATCAAGTACAAAAATATGTCAAGCACACGCAGCTCATCTGCTTTAATATTTTAGTTTTGATTTCTCAAGATATGCGACAAATGAAAAATTAATTTTTCTCTGCTTTTACATCGTATATATGCGGAATGATAATTAATATTTCTTTTTGTAGATGTTCCAAGAATACGACACGTTGAATAATTGCAATGAAAAGGAATCTAAAGAGTTTTATATTTCCTGAATGAAATTTTATAATCGGATCGGGACAGGCACAGCCCCCTTTCATTGGAATAGCATTCTCTCGGTTTCATTTCTGCAGAGGTTCTCGTTCTCGTCGCAACTCGTTGCGCACGGGCTATGTACACGGCATCGGGCATCGGGTACTGGACACTGGGGGCACCGACAGTACCAGGCAATACGGAAAAAGTTCTCGATTCTTGACGATACCCCACCTCCAATCTTTTCGCCGCCTTTATCGCCACCTGTATGGGTCGACCGAGAATGGGACCGGTAGGACCGCAGGCTGATATGAGAGTTGGAAAAGGAACGGTAGTGAGAGTCCAAGTCAGGAGGGAAAGGATTCCGCGCGAGAGGCTGTCGCGAGATTGTCGAGTGCGCTCGCGCTCGCGTTCGCGCTGCCGCTTGAGCGCACTTGCGGCCACTTGGATGTGAAAGTAAGTCTGTCTTGCACAGTTGACCGAAACTGCGTGTACCCGCTACCCGCCTTCTCGTCTCGTCGATTACTTGCGATCGACGTGCGATGCCATCGTAACGTTTTTCGTCCGATCGTGAAAAGCGCATATCTATTATATGACTTCAATTGAGAGGTTCTACAACAACTCTGTCTACACGCTGCAAAAAGAAAAAAAAAAAAATTAGTGTTGATTACTTTGCATCCGTATTATCGTGCGAATTAACTTATCGTGACACACGCAATATTTCACAATCGCGCGGTGCAATCCTCCTCTTTACATTTATCCGTTACTTTCGCTCATAATCAATTTGAACAACAAAAATTGTTCGTCAATTGTATCTATCACTTTGCTCATATTTTTTTCAAGCATTCAATCAACGGTGATACGTGTGATATTGGCTTTGAGAAGGTTTAAGAAGAAGGACGAAGCTTTAAGAAGGAGGAAAGAAAAATAAAAGTGGAAGAAAAGAAATGGAAGAAAAAAGGCAGTAATGCAACAAATGAAAGAAATGTACAATATTTTATGCGCTGGATTGATTATCACTCCAATTGGATAATAAAATAAAAAGAAAAAGAAAATTGGCTTTCAACTCTATACGGCAGAGTAAAGCTCTCTCAAGCAAATTGGACATCTCTTTTCGCGTACAAATGTTCCGGAGAGTGTTGTTTGGTATGTTTTTTTTTTTTGTACGACTCGATGTTTCTTCAAGCTACACATATTAAAGTTCTCCATTTTTGAAAAAAGAGTACGTGGAAATGTATGCGAGTAGTATCGGTATTAGTATCTTCTCGTTCCGCGAGTTTAGAACTTTGATTAAATCTCTGGATAAGTATGTGATTGGTGCGTTCACGCGGATGTAACAATAATTGAAATATTCTTATTTTCAAGTGAAAAAATTATTCCGAGTGTGCGATACATTGACATTTTTTCAAGATGTTTTTTTATACATTTCACATCAAGTCACATACGAGTTTGTACAGAAAAGTTTAGGATATTTACATAAATTGTGTTTCTTGCTTGTATAGCGTTATATGCTGCAGACGAATAAAAGATTCGTGATGTAAGTAAATTTTAATAAATCGCATTTTTACTTACGTTATCGGTGACAAATTATGTGATAAATCAAAGTGCTTGCGATAAAAAAAGAAGATCTGGAGTGATTATATATTATTATAAAAGAAATTATAAATATATATTCACATACACTCAATAAAGATAGACAAAAAGAAAGGAGAGAAGAAAAGTGGAAAGCGTACATGCAAAGTCGCGCATAGATCATCTATTCATCAGATTTTCAATAAATTGACTTATTTGTAGAGATTGGAATTTTTCATGTATATACATTTATATATGTATTGTATGTAACTGTGTGTCTCTTTACGTCTTCAAATGTAATTATTTGATCAAGATTTTTTTTCATCGAAACTTAGAGTCTGCAAGACTTTGTAATTATGAGACAAACGGTGTTTGTTATCGTGTGCTGCTTTTTGGGCTTTGTCTTAGCGGGAAGTCCTAGATTACCACGAACATCCGCTGATCAGCGCAGCACACGTAGTGCAAGCCATAATAATACCGGCGCTACGCTACAGTCGTCTTCTCGCAATTTACAACGAAATAGGTGAGAGATTGCATCCGTATTCAATTTTTTTTTTTTTTTTTTATGGGAGAACTGACAATTTTAAACTGTGCTCAGAAGGTTACGTAAATTAATCGATCATACTTTCAAAATTTGCCGATACTCCGCTTATACAGAACTTTTCACTTACAATGAATAGTTTACGAATGCGTTTCACACTATATTATATTTACTAACGATATTAAATGTGTGATGTATTCGACGATGTATCATCCAGACGATTAATAGGTGATAAATACATTATTTGATTCGAATAATAATAAATCTCTTTTTCATTTACTTCAAAATCGAATGAGGAAAGAGAAAAGGGAGGAAAGTTATATTATAGTTATAATTACATAATTTTCTAATGATAAAATCACAATTATAATGACAAAATTATTAACGAATATTCATTTATTAATCGTCAAAAAGAAAATGAAAAAAAAAAGTTGTAAACGATTGATGCTATTATATACTTTTACCATTTTGATAAATGGACAATCGGCTTTAGCGGTAGTTTGAAGTAAATAATTCAATTCAATCCAAAGACAATGAATATTGTTTGTTTTAGAGAACAGTATCTTTTTAACGTCTTCGAAGTAATAGTATCAACTTTGGAGTCCAAATTGCAGCGAATCGAGAATTTAGACAAGGCAGTGGAACATTTAATGAGAAGAGTAGAAGCTTTAGATTCGCGCGTAAATGATAATATTGATAAAACAGACGCGGTTATTACTAAACTTAGAACGTTAGATTTGAAACTTTTCAATGCATATCCTATTATGTCAGCGGAAACTATTCATGCAGCGAGATTTACCGAAAATAAAAACGAAGAACATACCGAAGATAGTAAGTGTGCGATATATACACGAAGCTGTTTTTGATAGTAGTTTGTTGTTTAGATAATGTCGTTTAGATAATGTTTTTTTTTTTTACATACAATGAAAATCGTATTTGAATGATAATATATTCTATTATCATTATATTCAATTTCGAAAAATGCAATTATTATATTTATATGTATAATATATTATAGCTCCACTGATTCGCGTAATTCATCATGATCAAAATCATCGGGCTCCTGAAACGCTTGGCGAAAAATTGGTTTCCTTAGATCAAAAAGTTTCCGATATCGATCATAAGCTTGTTAATCTTAAGAATCAGCTCGATAATAATTTTTTACAAACTGATGATATAAATGCTGAAGCAAGTGAGAAAAAACCTGTCAGTATGAGTGTCATCGAAATCACTAAAGCTATGAGTAACGAAGTGATGAATCATATGACAATCGAAATTGAGAATCTTAGACAAGCGACAGGTAGTATGGATCGAAAACTTCAATTCCATATGAATTTAGTGTCGGATAATCTTGGAGCGTTATATAATATGGTTACCGATGTGCACGAAGCTATTGTCGAGAAAAATTACGGAAATGATCGACAAAATCATCTCAATTTAACAACTACCGAAGTCCCAACGAAGCAAAGTAAAATTGATCGTCTTGTCGAACAAATGTATCCGATGCTTACTGTTTCTGAAAAAATGGATCAAGTTTGGAATGTAGTGGTAAGTTTTGAATGAAAAAATTGCCATAACACAGCCGATTTCTGGCATGAGTGCCGAATGTAATAGTATAGTACGTAAATAAAATATTTCTCGACTCTTCTCAACTTTGCGCATGATGATATGAATGTTAACAAATTGGATATAATGTTAGATAGGGACCAAGAGCTCGGTGGATGACTTGCTGCCAAAATCCGACAAATTACTTACTCAAACACAAAGGCAGGAAAGGGCAATTAGCGAAATTCATGCCGATTTAAGATCAAAAACAAATAAGATTATTGAGAATCTGGAGGGCGTCGAAAGCCGTTTGAAAAAGCAAGAGGACGATGTGGCCACTTTAGCGCAACGTCCGATTCCAGCTGAATTGTTACTAGATCCAACAATTGATCGGCTCGTTGAATATGATCCAAGCAGGTAAAAATGATATTTGAAGCAATAAACACAGTATATTAACATAGTAGTATAACAATATTGGTTCATAAAATAATCATAATTCTCTTCGTGGCACACAAAATTTGGCGAAATTTCTTTTTTCCTCTTTGTTAAAAGTATTTTCTAATAAAAGAAGCATGAAATATCTTTTATATATATATATGTATATAAAAAAATTGATTATACATATACATATACATATACATATACATATACATATACATACATACATACATACATATATATATATATATATATATATATATATATATATATATGACACACGTACAAAGAATTTTTACATCCTTTTTATTCGAAGATATGTAAGCGTAACCGAAGATTTTGCAACGGAGATGCCTGCAACATCTATGCTACCTACTGCTCCACCGCCCTTGTCAACTACAACATCGATATCATCTGTCGCTTCACCCTCGAACAATCCTACTAATTCTACGACACCTATGACGGCAACATCTACAAATAGTGCTAGACCAAATAATAGGAATCGGGGAGTTATATTTCCGAGCGTTAAGAATAAACCGAGTTTAGCGAATTCCACCTTTACAAGCGATATATTAGTCAACTATAAGGATATCAAGGTATTTTATAATTTATCGCATAAATAATAATTTATACACAACTCTTCCTTTACTCTAAAAGTATTTCGTACATTTCATCAGCCAGTAAAAGATATGATTTGCGTAAGAGAAAGAAATTTACAAAAAATTTTATCATTAAGAATTAATAGTGTATTGTTGAAGACATTGGAGCTTTTAATTTTCTGTCTTTATTTGCTGCTATATTATTAATTTCTAGGGTTATTCTTGCGTGGATTTATTAAATGCAG
Organism: Cataglyphis albicans; assembly: GCA_038406275.1. Classification (NCBI taxonomy): domain Eukaryota; kingdom Metazoa; phylum Arthropoda; class Insecta; order Hymenoptera; family Formicidae; genus Cataglyphis; species Cataglyphis albicans. Next base: position 6,121,866 of record JBCAUJ010000020.1, read on the forward strand.
GAATGAGAGACAGTGGAGTCTATTACTTGCAAATACGCGGTACGACATATTGGTTCCTCAAGGTTTATTGCGAACAGGAAATTGCTGATGGTGGTTGGACAGTGAGTTTATTATTGCATGATGTGGTATATGATCAAATAATATACATATTTGTTACGACATTAAATTGTTTAAAAAGAAAGCATCTTTAAATTTTAATTTAAATTATATTGTCATTTATTGAGAAATCGAGTAAGATATACATATGTCCAATAAGAGAGAGAATGCATAATCTCTCGACAATCTCGGCAATCAATAATAAATCGCGAGAATGAGATATATGCGCGAACACGCTCGCATGTATAGGCCATATGCTACATGATCAGAATGCCCCTCGCAATATTCGAATTCTTGATTTACATCATGTACGATAAAAATGTTTTTGATTTAAAGGTTATTCAAAGAAGGGATGATTTTGGAGAACCAAGAGAGAATTTCAATAGGGATTGGGGAGACTATAAAAATGGATTTGGAGATCCTGCTAAGGAATTTTGGCTGGGCAATGAAAACATATACATGTTAACAAATAATGAAGATTACATACTTAGAGTTGAACTTGAAGACTTCGAAGGTAACAAAAGGTATACACATAAATTGTAGATTGATTATCTTTTGATAATTGTTTACAACTGCTGAAAAATACTAATAATTTTACAATTTGCAATTTATGCAAATGTTAAATGATGAAATCCATCAAATATATTATATAATTATAATTTGATTTTATTATAGGTATGCTCAATATTCGCATTTTAAGATTTATTCAGAGGGAGAGTATTATAAATTAGAGATAGATGGATATGAAGGAAATGCAGGAGATTCACTGAATGATCCTTGGTATGGATCAAATAATAGCCCATTCTCCACGTACAATAGGTAAGTACATACATATACACACATATGTGTTATACATTTATTATATACAATGAAATATATCTCTGCTTCTTCATCATTATATAATGATGCAAGAGATATATGTATGTTTGCCGCAAAAATGCATTGGATTTAGATACATTTATGACTTTAGGGATAACGATAGATCATCTTTGAATTGTGCTTCGATGCTTAAAGGTGGTTGGTGGTGGAAATCTTGTGGACGTGGCTTGAATGGTCTTTATTTAAACGATCCGCAAGATCTTACTGCACGACAAGGTACATTTATAACTTTTTAATACAAACATAATTAAAGAAAATTTTGTGTTGTGTTAATTGATAATCGAATGAAAATAAGCTAGGATTGTAATGAAAGTTACAGTTAGTCTCTTCTTTATATTAAATAAGAAACATGTTGTTATTAAAGGTATCGTATGGTTCCGCTGGAGAGGTTGGGATTATACTCTAAAACGTGCATTAATGATGATTAAACCAAAAGGTCCAACAACAACGACGACAGCAATAATGATATAAATATTAGAATAATGTGTAAGCTTTAGAATTAGCTTGATCGAAATTTCTTGCGATATTAAATAATAATCTTGCACATATAGTACTTAAATCATCTATTGCAAATACACAAACATTAATTATTTGAACATAAAAAAAAAGTGTTCTCTTCTGAATTTCTTCTTCATTAACTTTACATCTATAATTTTTAGACAAGATTATGACTCAAGTTTATTTTATAAAGTTATCTGCTTTCTCGAATTCGTCTTTTCCTTTCCTCTTTAAATGGAATAGAATTGCGTGGCGGTGGAGGATTGCATTTCAATTTGGCCCATTTTAAACTGTAATCGATGTAACCATCGTAAAAGTACTGCATTCGATTCTCTTCGGTTTGAAACAAAATGTTCTGCCATTCTGCTTGGAGGAAAATCGCGACAATTCTGCAAACGCACTTGTAAATGACCAGGTAGCTACAAAATATAATAAACAAAGTTAATTACTGCGCCTCATCATTTCGTTTAAATTATTCATCTTTATTTTTTTTACTTGAACATGATGAGAAAATAAGATGGCATTCCATAAAGGCAGCAATTTACTTAATAGAATGGATCCGCATTCCAATAAAGCCTCTAATAAGCTCAAGAAATGCAAATTGAGCATTTCAGATAGCTAAAAATAAAATCATCTCTTCATGTATTCTTGTTTTAATATCTTATCTCAAATGTATCAATTTTAGACAGAATATAAAACCTTAAGTCAAATAATAAATCAAATAATGTATTTAGAATCGGACTTACGGCTTTCGAATAAGAGACGAGTTGCAAGATGCATGGCGTTATCTTGCCCCAAAATTCTAACAAAATATTCATAGTTATATTGTGACTCTCGCTGTTTGATGCGTTATTTTTTGACAATTCTTCCAAATAGATCGTCCAAAGCTAAAGCAAAACAAAACATTTTGTTAATGTAAACAATATATACGTGCGTGTGTGTGTGTGTGTACGCTCGTAAATACATGTATATAAAAATGTATAATTCAATTTATAAGTTCAATAGTTACTTGACAAAGAATAAACGCATGAAAAAGCGACGACATGTGGAGAACTGATGTTTTCGATTGTTCGGGAAATCCTGAGAAAATCATTTGTATGTGATCGGCAATGTGGCAAGATACTTCTTGAGGTATCGGTTGCGCCAACGGTATCGTTGAATGAGTATGAGTATTCGTGTTGCCAGCATATATGGCAATATGTGTTAATGATCCCAGTAGTAACCAGGATAAAAGTCTAATATGGCCGATACAATCGACGAATTCACGAGCACTAAAACATTTACATGAATACACATCTAATCGATTTCTATAATTAAGATCAAGATAATTAAAACTTTGGTTGAAATCTTACTGACATCAGAAAAAAAAGTAAACTAATAAAAAAAAAAAAAAAAGAAAAATATTGATCGCTATAAAAATAAGCGTACCCTTGTTGTATAGTAGATGGTGCGGTATATAACCATGGCAAGTAACGCGCGACAGCTCTGTTCTCTCTGTTATTGCCTCTCGTAATTTCTAAAGCCACATATTGAGCAAGACCACACTTTAATGTTCCACCTAACGTATCTTCGTTCAGTCCAGCCTGCATACCTTTGCTATAACTCTAAGAAAATAAAAAACTTTAAAAATAGCAAAAGTACAAATTTTACAGAATTTTATTAATCATCAATGGATTTACACATACTATTTATGGATACGCGTGCGCGCACACATTACCTTGATCTTGCTTAAAGTGTGAAAATCAGCTAAAAATTCAAGGATATCTGATAACTGACTTTTTAGAGATTCAGACGCGTTTGTATTGTAGATTGGTGACATATCTGCTTGAATATTATTTTCCATCGCGATAATAGTATTAGGCAAAGATCCTCCAATATCCTGCATTATATATAGCAGAACATAGTATATCTTATGATTATATATATATATATATATATATATATATATATATATAGAACG